>PVIH01023718.1:0-24239 GCA_004025045.1 Sigmodon hispidus | reverse complement strand
GGGCTGGGGAGCTGGTGAGTGGGGGCCTGGGGAGCTGGTGAGTGGAGACCTGGGGAGCATGGAGATTAGCATGGGCTCTGACATGCAACCACAGGAATACATCAATGGAGAGAGCCACAGGTCCCTTCTGCCAGAGGCAAGGAAAAATGTTTCCTTTTGAGGGAACAGGCACCCATTTCACAAGTTCCTAAAGAATGCTGGTCATTATCTAACTTGCCAGACATCCTCCTACAGTCCAGCCTGAGTTCATTTCTAGACATATGGAAGGCCTGAGATCTAACACCACTGAGCCATCTCATCAGGCCCCATATCCTGCCTCATTGGCCAGGAGTTGACTGGTTTGATTGTTAGATGGCCCAGAGAGCCCTGGGGGACCATCCTCCCCAACTGTAGAATTACAATTGAGCACCATTGTGATAGTGTGAACCCATTTGGCTCCCATAAGCTCAGGGAGAATGGCACAATTAGGAAGTGTGACTTTGTGGGAGGAAGTGTGGTCTTGTTAGAGGTGGCTGGATGACACACGCCTTTAATCCAGACCTTGAGGGAGCAGGGCACACCTTTCACTTGAGCCACACCTTCTGCTGGAAGTGGTCACTGTGGGGGCTGTTTCATATACTCAGGACACCACCCAGTGTATCAGTTGATTTTTCTGTTACCTGCAGGATGCAGCAGTCTCGGCTCCAGCACCACCTCTGCCTGCATGCCTCCATGCTCCTTGCCATGACAATAACTAACTGAACCTCTGAAACTGTAAGCCAGCCCCCTCAATTAAATGTTTTCTTTCTAAGAGTTGCCATGGTCATGCAATAGTAAACTCTAAGACAATTATCGTGCTGGCTTTTTTTTTCATGGGTGCTGGGGATTGAACTAAAATCCTCATGTTTGCAAGGCACAGTACTTGATGGACTGAGCATTCTCTCCAGCCCATTTAATCCACCTCTTAAATGTCCTTCCTCTTCGTGGCCCATAACAGGGTTACATTTCAATGTGAGTTTCAGAGGGGACAAAGCAGATTCGCACGAATGGGAGCAATGAGATGCAGTGCACCTCCTGGAAGATTTGCAGCTGTGTGCCATATCCAGCTGCATAACCTTATTTAAACCCCAGGCCTTTCAGTGAATAGCAGAGGATACATCTGGTCCCTTCCACTTGGAGCATATCTGTCCTATCCCCAGACTACTCTGGGAGAGGTGGAGTGGCCCTTAGACATCAGCACTCATACACAGATGCATCCATACCTCCCTGGAATGATGGATTCTGCAGTGGTAGCACAAGCCACAGGGCCGGCTAAGATCAAGGATGCTGTTGAGTCGAGGGCGTGGTTGAGTATCAGGGACTAGGGCTCCCCTCCAACATTTAACTGCAGCTATTGAGTAAGTTTGGCTTCTCTGCAGGTCATGGGACTTAGAGAGCTCAGCTAGGTAGAAAACAAGGAAACAGCCATGGAATGCAGAGACAAATGAATCACAGAATTTTTGAGAATCCAGGCTCATCCCAAAGCATGTTTACTCTTCAGTCACAGAAAAAAAATAGTCCTTGGAAATTCAGTTTCTTTAAAAACAAAACTTATGTATGTGATGCCTGGGGTCAAACCCAGAGTCTCTATGCTAAGCAAGAAAATAAAATCTTTTAAATTTTTTAATATTTTTTTTTTAATTTTAATTGTGTATCTGTGTGTGGATGCATGCAACTCCTGTGGAGGTAGGAGGACCAGATTCCCCTTGAGCTGAAGTTATAGGTAATTGTGAGCCACACACTGTGTGTTTGCGATGGGAATGGAATTCACACATCTTCCAAAGCAGTGCATGCATGCTCTTTACCACTGAGTCCCTGCTCCAGCATATATTTTGCATATAATCAGAATTTTTGCATATATCCAATTGTTCAGCTGTCACCACAATCAGTTTTGTAATATTTGTGTTACCCTGTGCTGGTGAGTTCACTCACGATTTTCTCCGAAGCCCTCCTCTGCCTCCAACCACTAATCCACTCTCCGTCTGTGGATGTGCTTACTCTGGTGTATCACACCGATGGAGTCATGGGATACATGGCCCTTTCCCTACCTTCCTCCCAGGCGTCTACCTTTATTTGCTTGTTTGAGACAAGTCTCAGCAAGTAGCCCAGGCTGGCCTTGAACTCAAAGTTCTTCTGTTTCAGTCTATTAACTGCTTGGATGGTAGACATATAGTACCACAGCTGGCAAGCACACTACTCATAAGGGTCATCCATGCTGGAGCAAGATAGCTCCTCCTTACAGCTTAGTGGTGCTCCACTCCTGCGATGGACACTATTAATTTAATAATCAGTTGATAGACACTTGAGTTATTTCTACTTTTCTCTATTATGAATATTGTTAATATGTATTTTCATTTCTCCTGGGAGCAGAATGGTTGGGGCCATGGAAAACTCTCTGCTTAACTTTGTGAGGATCTGTCAGACAGGTCTTCCACAGGGACCACACCACTTACCATTTCTATGCAGTGTGTAAAGTTCTGGCTTCTGAGCCAGTGAGAAGACTCAGCTGGTGAACACAGAAAAAAAGTCCCCATCAGACATTGGCTTTCCAGGGTCCTCTCCTGTTCTTGTTGGTTAACATGGGGTGGGGTAGGTGTGGTAGGTTAGCAGGACCTGTGTCTAGGCAGGGACGGTCAGAGGCAAACATCTTTGACACAGTCCTGGCCATGAGAGAACAGGATGAGGAATAAGAATATTCTATAAAACGTGGACAGCATAGATTCTGGGAATGTGGCTGCCGTGGGCTCAGTTTTCATTACTGCATAATTAGGTGTGTACACCTCTCATCCCAGAACCCAGGAGGGAAAGGGGGTAAGGATCAGGAATAATGGTTATCCTCAGCTACATAATGAGTTTGAGGATAGCCTGTGCTACAGAAGACCTTTCCTCAAAATTAAAAAGAATAGAGGCTGGGGAGATGGCCCAGAGGGTAATGAGCTAGTAGTGCAAGCATACAGACCTGAGTTCAGATCCCAGAATGTCCATAAAAGCCATATGCAGTGACCCGTGCCTGTGACCCAGAGTTTCTATGACACCCGTGTTCTGTGACAAGGTAAGTGGCAGGGATGGGAGAGTCCCTGGAGCTTCCAGGCCATCCAGCCTGTTGTACACAGTAGTGAACAACAAAAGACCTCTCCCCAAATAAAGAGGCAAGTGAAGACCAACATCCTGACATTCTTACTTGAACTGTGGGGATTTGCACATGCTTTCACCCCGTCTGCAACACCACACACACACACACACACACACACACACATGCAGGCACATGTACATGCATGCACGCACAGGTTGAAAAATCGTAACTTAGCAGAAGATGTAGCTTGGTGGTAGAAAGAACTCTTAGTGTGTGCAAAGCCCTGGGCTTCATCTTTAAAGTGTAGACACACACTAAAGATAACATATGGGCATCCCTGGCAGTCCAAGGTAATCCTGGATTCTAGGTGGGAATTTGCTGGCTCCTCCTTAGAGTATGTATTGTAATTTGTAAGGATAACTGTACCCAAGGGATTCCCAATGGCCATGTATGACCACCTAGAATCTGAAGAGTTGGTACAGCCCATGTGCAAAGGCTAGAGCCATTGTCTGCATAACTGTCCTCATTCCTGCCTATCCAAAGGCAGGCAGAGCCAAAATTGCAGCCTGTGTTTAGCTCTTCTGGAAGGTGGGAGGGGACAGGAGCCTGGCAGACTCAAAGGGGACTGGGTCACCCCAGCCACAGTGCTCTTTTGTCTGTAGCTTGGCAGAGAGGTGAGATCTGTGTGCAGGCCTCAGACCTAGGTCCACCAGCTGCAATTGGATCCGTCTGTGCTCTCAGTCCATAAATAGATCTCACATCAGGGTCCAGGAACAGCTAGAGGTCTGGCTGGTGACTCAAACTCTTACCTCCACCAAACACACAGGGGCAGTGACTTCTAGGCCGCTCGGATCTCTGGGATGTGTACCAACTACTCTGTCCCTCCCCATGGCCATCAGGCCAGTGGCAGGCCTTGTGCTTGAGTGTGCTCATACCCACGAAGAACTGTGAAGGCAGGGGCTGGGGAGGTGCCACTGTGGGTAAAAAGCACTTGCAGCACAGGCATGAGGATCTGAGTTTGAATCCTCAGAACCCCCACAGAAACTGGATATGGTAGTGCACATCTGTAACCCCAGCATTTCTATAGGGAGATGGGAAGTAAAGACAGGAGCGCATGGGCCAGCTAGCCTGCTGTGTCCACAGGAAAAACAACAGGCCCTGCCTCGAACATGGCAGAGAGTGAGGACCAACATACAAGGCTGTCCTCTGATGTCCACACATACACAGACTCGCAAATGTGCACACAGGTATCATCACAGACACACACATACACACACTCCTACACCCATGCTAGCGTCCTGATTTAGTTGCCAAGGCCAATTGTTTTCAAACTTTTCTTCTGCCAGCTTTTATATGCTAATTTTGTAAGGTTTTGCACGAAGCCTTCCCCAACCTTATCCTTTGTCATATTCTCCTGCCTCAGCAATTTAAAAGTAGAGATGGAAGACATACTTCTGTCCATCCAGGCTTCTGAGGTCCCACAAATGGTTAGCAAATGTGGGCCTAGTCTGGGAGCCTCACGGTGGGGTGCCCTCAGGTTCTAGGTGGCTGGCCAGAGGGTCTCTATTGCCAGCCTGCCAAGCGCTTGCCCCTGACTCCCCCTGGCTCATCTCTAATGTCTGGCATTGGTACAGAGGGTCTTCTCCTGTAACCAGTACTTGCTCCATACTGATGGCACCTGCGAGTGTAGGTGTCCACAGGCCTGTTCGACCTATTTCCGCAACCTTGTAAGGAACAAACTATTATCTTCTCTGTGTGTGTGTGTGTGTGTGTGTGTGTGTGTGTGTAGGCCAGAGATCAATGTCAGTTACCTTTTTCAGCCACCCCCACCTTTTTTTTTTTTTTTTTTTTGAGGCAGGGTTTCTCATTGGGACCTGAAACCAATTCAGCTAGACTGGCAGGCCAGTGGTTCCCAAGGGATCTGCCTGACTCTGCGCATATGAGCACATGCTGCACACCTGACTGTTGTGCACTGATTCCAGAGATCCAAACTCTGATCCTCATGCTTGTGTGGCACAGGCACTCTATCCTCTGAACCATCTCCCTGCCCCAGGTCATTGCTACTTCACCATTCTTTGCTGTAGACAAAAATATAATCAGTGTCAGCAACCATCACAGCAGCATCACAGCATTGTTCATTGTGCTGGAATTCTTGCTCTGAGCTGGTGAGAGGCTTCACCCAGATTCTTTTCCCATTCCCACGTCCTTTTACGTGTCCCTGTCTTCTTGCTCCAGGTGTGTGGTATGTGTGCATGGATGTGCACATGCCTGTGGAAGCCCAAGGCTGGCTATAACCTCTGTTGTCCACCTTACTCAGTGACCCAGGCTCTCAAGGTGAACCCAAAGCTCACCAATATGACAAGTCTAGCTATTCGGTTTTGGATCCTCTCTGTGCTTTCTGAGTTCCGTACCCGCCCAGCATTTTTGTGAGTGCTGGGGATCCAAGTGAGGGTTTTTACCTGCCGAGACATCTTCCCAGCCTTCATTCTCTGTCTTTCCAGCCGTTCTCAGTGGGTAGGTGTTTTCCCACTTCCTGTGCATATGTGCCCTCATCCGGGTAGAGGCTGCTGCTGCTCAGCTTGTCTGTGTTTGCAAAAGGAATAGACATCCAGTGATGTCTGTTAGATGAAGGCCTAACCAATCAAGTTTGACACAAGCCGGGAGGTAGGGGGCCAGATATCCCAGGAGCCCTCTAGTGACCAGGTCTCTGCATTCTCTTACAGCTACCGTTATGTCCGGGGAGATGGACAAGCCGCTGCTGAGTCGCCGCCTCGTGGACAGCGATGGCAGTCTGGCTGCTGAGGTCCCAAATGAGGCCCCCAAAGTGGGCATCCTGGGCAGTGGAGATTTTGCCCGCTCCCTGGCCACACGCCTGGTGGGCTCTGGCTTCAGCGTGGTGGTAGGGAGCCGTAATCCCAAACGCACAGCTGGCCTCTTCCCCTCCGCAGCCCAAGTGACTTTCCAGGAGGAGGCTGTGAGTTCTCCACAGGTCATCTTTGTAGCCGTGTTCCGGGAGCACTATTCCTCACTGTGCGGTCTTGGTGACCAGTTGGCTGGCAAGATCCTAGTGGACGTAAGCAACCCCACAGAGAAGGAGCATTTTCACCACCGCCAGTCTAACGCCGAGTACCTGGCCTCCCTTTTTCCTGCTTGTACTGTGGTCAAGGCCTTCAATGTTGTCTCTGCATGGGCCCTGCAGGCTGGCCCGAGGGACGGGAACAGGCAGGTATGTGCTAGGGAATGGCAGCCAGCATCCTTCACATCACTATCTTCTACAGCACAGAGTAGAAGCTGGAGACATTAATGATCTTATCCCAGCGCTGGTGAGTTGGGATTTGAACCCTAGTCATATGGATGTGGGATCCATATACTTTTTGAGATGGGAACTGGGTTTCCTCAGAATAAGAAGGGAAAGGTGATGGCTGTTGACTTGGGAGTCAAGGAGATAATTTGGGATTGGGGAGATGGTGTAGTGGGTAAAATGCATGCAATGAGACCATTAGAACCCAAGTTTAGATACACATAAAAACTGTATATAGTGGTTGTAATCTCAGCACTAGAGGGCAGAGACAAGGGACCCCTGGGGCTTGCTAGCCAAACCAGTCTAGTGGAAAAGGTAGGCTTCCGGCTCAGTAAGAGACCCTATTTCAAAAACAAGGTGGAAAGGAACAGAGTAAGACACCTGACTTCACCCCTGTCTTCAACATGCACACGCACACACATGAACTCATGTGTACTCACAAACAGCACACACAACCAAAAGAAAGCCAGACTCCATGTGTGTGGTAGATGTCCACCAATAAACCTCTCCAGGGCTCAGCTCTGAGAAAATCTAGAGTACCTGGCTATCCATCACTGTGTGTCCTAGATGATGCTGCACCATGAAACTTTTTGTGGGGGACTAGACAGGTAAAGTGGCAGGTTTTTATACGGTGCTCTCATTTCCTTTCTGTTGATGTGATAAAATATTGTCTGGAAGCAGCTTAGGGGGAAAGTTACTTATTTCAGTCTATTGGTCACAGTCCATCATGGAGTAAGTCAGTAAGAACGCAGGCCTCTGCTACTCCACGCAGCATCACCTCTGCAGGGAACTCTCTGACAGCCAAGGAAGTACAACAAAAAAATCCGAGCTTTCTCACACAGCTCAGGATCACTTGCCTAAGAATGGTGCCTCTCCCACAGTGGGCTGGGCCCTCTAGCATCAATTACCAATGAAGACAATCCCTCATAGACATGCCCATAGGACCTTCTGAATTGAGGTTCTCCGCTTAACGACTTAATGACCATGTGAACAGTTAAAGTTGCCTAGAACAGAGAGTTTGGAGTGGATAGAGCAAGCGGACTTGCTGGAGAAGAGCCTCATCTGGCCTTAGACTCAGGCTCAAGAAGCAGGTCAGGCACCTCAGACTGATTTGACAACCTGCAAAGGTACCAGAGTAAAAACTGAGGCTCTCAGACCTTAGTCTATTCATCTGAAAAATGGGTATATTAGTACTGACCTGCAGGCTGTGCAGGAGAATGAGATCACTAGTTAGACAGACTAACTGCTCAGTCACTGTTGGAGGCTAGACAGACGTCAGCTGCATCAATATGGGCCCTCAGGGTCCTTGGGGACCCAAAGACACCCACTGAAACTTAGGAGGTACAGTGGACTTACAGGCTGAGATGGCAGGGCGGGCAGGACTGGGGCCTGAGGTCTCTGTGGAATCAAAAGAGACCACCATAACGAACTCCTCTGCCCTCAAGGGTGCATCTGCAATTGCTGCTACACATTGAATAGCCACATGCAAGAGGCAGTCAGTGAGCAGATACTCCCCAGAAGCAGCTTTTCCAGAGGTGACAGGTGCTGCCTGGCTGAGCATCTATCATGACAGTGATGTCACAGCCAGCAGGACATCCACAGGGAAAACTTTGCCTCTTCCAGGGATGAGTCTCCGGGGGAAGCCACAGGGCCCTCTATTCCCTGATCCTTGGCTTGAGCATCAGAATCTTCCTCTACCATTAACTGGTCACTCACTGGAACCGATGCCTGCCCCTTGATGCCTTGATTTCTTGAACTCACTGAGGAGCTTGACCCCTGGCAGTCATCATAGTCATGCCCATACTTGTGACTCTGGCCAACTGTCCCCTTCTCTCTTCCTACAGGTGCTCATCTGCAGTGACCAGCTGGAAGCCAAGCGCACCATTTCAGAGATGGCACGTGCCATGGGTTTCACCCCTCTGGACATGGGATCCCTGGCCTCAGCCCGGGAGGTAGAAGCCATACCCCTGCGCCTCCTCCCTTCCTGGAAGGTGCCCACCCTTCTGGCACTGGGGCTCTTTGTGTGCTTCTATGCCTACAACTTCATCCGGGACGTACTGCAGCCATATGTACAAGGACATGAAAACAAGTTCTATAAGATGCCCCTGTCTGTGGTCAACACCACACTACCCTGTGTGGCGTATGTGATGCTCTCCTTGGTGTATCTGCCTGGTGTGCTGGCAGCTGCTCTTCAGCTAAAGCGGGGAACCAAGTACCAGCGCTTCCCAGACTGGCTGGACCACTGGCTGCAGCATCGCAAGCAGATTGGATTGCTTAGCTTCTTCTTTGCAGTACTGCATGCTCTCTACAGCTTCTGCCTACCACTGCGCCGCTCCCACCGTTACGACTTGGTCAATCTGGCTGTGAAACAGGTATGACCCACCACCTCCCCTGGGAGTTATGTGGGTACCATTGTGGCTGTCCTCACTCATGCAGACTTCAGTGAGGCAGGGCCAAGGGGGAGCAGGTTCTTAGAAGTTCTTGAGTACTGAGGAGGAAGACATAGTAGGAAGAGGATACCAGCGTGTGTGCGTGTTGCTGCCTGTAAGTGAGCATTTGTAGAGGTCAGAGTTGGTCCTCACCTTTCACCTTGTTTGAGGCAGGGTCTGTTGTCGTTTGCCTCTGCTTCACCTAGACTAGCTGATCTTCAAGTGTCTGAGATCCTCCTGTCTTTGCACCCCTTCTCTCCACAGAAGTGCTGGGACTGTAGATGTGCAGGCCAGCATCCAGCATTCTGTGAGTTTGCGGGATCTGAAGTCAGATCTTATGGCTTGCACAGTAAGTGAACGACCCACTGAGACATCTCTCAACCCCATCTTGTTCTTTAAAAGTCTTTCAGTGTCCTGGAAATCACCCAGTAGGTCAGGCTTCCTAGACAGTAGGCCTGTCCGCCTGTCTCCACCTCTTGAGTATTGGGATGATAGACCACACACCACCATGCCCAGCTTTAAAGCTCATATTTATATGACAAGCACTTTACCTACTGGGTCATCTCCCAGCCTTGGGTACATTCTGAAGGTGGCAACAGAGGCCTTGCTGCTTGGGTGCTATAGACACAGAGGTGAGCTAGACAGCTGGTATAGGCTAAAGGCATGGAGAACAGCCCTCCTGGGAGCAACCGGGAGGCTGGGGAGCTTGAACCAAGGAAGCATATTGAGGGTAAAACGTGGAATTTCAGACCTGGGGCCCGGGAGGCTGGGGAGATGCCTCTGAATAGGGCTCTGAGTTAAACAGCCAGGGAAGGGTTTTGATTTGAGGAGCAAGGATCTGCCTGATGCTTTGACCAGCTCTCTGGCTGCTAGGTTCCAGACAAGAGGGGTCAAAGGCAGACACTGGAGACCCCAAAGGAGGCAAAGGTGGCTGATGAGCCTACGTGCGTGGCGCAGATGAGAGATGGGGTGAGGTGCGAGGTAAAGTGGGATGAGAGGCGCTGTGGTAGGAATATGGAGGGCGTATTTTAAACTAAGCACACAGGATTGCTGAAGGGATGGATGTGGTACCCGGAGGTTTAAAGGTGAGTCTGGGTTGAGTCTGAGCACCCAGAAGACAGAGTTGCCACCTGCTGAGATGAGAAGAGACAAGGAACTGATTTTTATTTATAAGATTTTGCTTGCTCACTTGTGTGTTTTGTCTCTCTGTTGTGTGGGTCAGAGGATGACCTCGGGTGTCCCCTCAGATACTGTCCTCTTTTCATTTGAGACAGCGTCCTCATTGGCCTAGAATGTCACCATGCAGGCCAGACTAGGTGGCCAGCAAGCTCCAGAATCTACCTGTGTCCACCTCTCATCTTTGCATCCCTGAAATTAAAACTGCACACGCATGTGTGTGTGTGTGTGTGTGTGTGTGTGTGTGTCCACACATGTGACCTCATGCTTCTGTGGCAAGCACTTTCCCCACTGAACTGTCTCCCCAGCCTATGCCCAGCTTATTCGGGAATCCTGGGATTCAAATTCAGATCCTCACATTTGCAAGAGAAGCACTTCACCAACTGAGACCTGCCGCCTCAGCTCTTATTTTTAACTGTGGTCCTACTCATTTAAGAAAGCCACATCTGCCACTTTGCCTTCCTGGACAGCAGGGGTCTTTGAGCGAAGGGAGTCGGACAGTGCTTCAACAGGCAACAGTGCATACAGAAGCAGCTTGTCCACTGACTCACCCACCTTCCTGCACGGTTCTCCACTCTCAGCCTCAAGTTCAGGACTAAACATGCCTCTGCTTTTCTTTTTCTATGTTAGCCTCGGGCCCCAGGTTGGTGGCTGCATCCTGCCCATGTAGGACATTAGCCACCCAGATGAACTAACAGTTTATCTCACCCTCACTCAGGTTGCGGAAGCCGCTCAGGGTGCAGGAACCCCATAAAGCTAGCCCCACCCTGACATGCTCACCTAGAGACACAGACTGAGGTCATGCCACTGCAAGACCACAGACCTCCACCCCTGTTGGTGACTTCTCAGAGGCCTCCATCTGGTACCTGGAACCATTTCTGTGGGCTCAGGCTTTGCTCAGAGAGGAAGCACCACACTCAGGCAGAGGAATAAAGTCCAGGCTGTAACTGAGAAGGGAATAAAGAATAGTCACAAGTTCTTCCAAAGGAGCTCACTGTGTTCCAGGCACACCCACACCGGAAGAGCTGCACAAACCCTTGGATTCATCTGCCCCCTCCCCATTCATTAAGCCACCTGCTGTACTATACTGATTTTTACAGGCGAGAAAAACCAAGGGTTAAGAGGTTAAGTAACTAGACTGAAGACGCACAGCTGCGTTAGGATCCAGAACTGGCTGTTCTATAGCAGAGCTGAGCTGGTATCCATATTACTTTCTATAGAAAAACAAACCAAATTAACAGTTGAGCAAATGATCTCAGAATTTGAGTCATTCATTCATTCACTGGCACTTGCTCTATAAGACCCTGTTGTCGCAGGAATGAGTAAGAAAGGCACAGTCTTGTCCCTGGCCTGAGCTGATGTGGAGTGGCATGGAGGCCTGAAGAACAGAGCTCCTGCTTTAGAACCCAGACTGTGGGTGGAGTTGGGGTCACTCGGCCAGTAGAGTGCTTGCATAGCGCTGTGTGGAGCCCTGCTTTGAGTCCCAGCACCACATACATGGGGAGGGGGATAATAGGGGCCTAAGGGGTGGTGGATGCTTTTAAGAGTAGCACTCAGGAGGTGGAGGCAGGAAGTTGAAGGCCTTCCTTGGTACTTAGTGAGTTGGAGGCCAACCTGAGCTACATGAAACTCTGTCTCAAAAACAAAATAACAAAACACTCAGTATGAATAAGCAATACAAATGAAACAATCACTATAAACCTCAAGCCTTTCTAACCTCAGGGTCCAAGTACACAAGTCATTGTATTTCATAGTGTTAATGGTTTCAATGTGCTGTACTGTTCCTACTGTTTTTGTTACTATGCTAGGGATAAAGCACAGGATATAAGCTAAGTACTAGGTATAAGTACTCTATTACTGAGTTACATCCCAACTCTGATTTTGTTTTGTTTTTCACACGCGCACACACATACACACACACACACACACACACACACACACACACACACACACACATATATATATACAGGGTCTCACTAAGTTGCCCAAGGTATCCTTGACTTATCTGTAGCCCAGAAGTTGTGATCCTACTGCCTCAGCTTCCTGAGGTGATTGAGATTACAGACCTGACCTAGGGGTTGAGCTCCCTTGGTGTGGGAACCCTGTCCTACCGAAGGGGCTTCGGACAACATGTGCTGCTCTGGAAATAGTGATGCAGGGCTGGAGCTCTGTGTGTTCAGCACTCTCTGCTGAGCTGAGGAAGAAAAGACCCACCCTCTCCCATTGCCCCCTCCCCAGCCCCAATTAATTCCATTTTTCTGTGTATGTGCATGTTCACCTGTGTTCAGATGCACACACATGTCGGGGCACATAAATGTGCATGCCTGTACACACGGAGGTAGAGACAACCTAGGCTTCCAGTCTTTAAGCACTATCCACCTTGGGGTTTGTTCTTGTTGTTTTGGGGACTTTTGAATGTTAATATAAGATCTTTCACTTGCCTGGAATTTGATAAATAGGCTATGCTGTTTGGCCAGTGAGCCTCGGGGGTCCATTTGCTTCTGTCTCCCCAGTACTGGGGTTACAAGCATTGCCATTATGTAGGTGCTAGTGATCCAGCTCAGATCCTTGTGCCATTGACTATGCCATCTCCCCTTCCTCTTATGCCAGTCTCTAAGCTTTCTGCCTGGCCCAGACCCTCCTTGATGTTGTAGTGACCCAGTGATGCCTTCACACCAATTTCATGTCCCAGATGGCACCGATCAATCATCTCACTCCTACAGGACATAGGCTGTTCCCTAAAGGGGCTTCAGCTGTTCTGCCACATTCTCAAGGGGAGAGCCAGGATGATGGAGCATGTCTGTGACACTCAGAGAAAGAAAGGCTGGGGTTTAACCAGCCAAAGCCTAGCAATGATGAGCCAGTTCAACCTGGATATGTTTAGGTAGGTGACTGGTGGGCCACTGAGCAGCTACATCTTTGGGTCCTGGGCCTAGATACTGTTGGGGAATGTTGTATCCAGTCCCTGAAGCCTTACCTGCAGGAAACAGCCACCCTTGCCTGCTCTTGGCCACCTCAGACAGTGCCTCCCTGTGGCCACTGCTCACACTGGCTGCTGCAGAGCCTTGTGGGAATAGATAGGGAGCACACTAATATTACAAGGATACAGGAAACCCCTCTGAGATTTCCTTGAATCCTAAGACATTGCAGCCCAAGGAGGCCACTGCCTTCAAGACTATGTTTGCCGACCAAATCATTACTATAACTGTTGTTGCTGTGACTTTCTGACCTGCCTGTGCTGTTCCTGGAGATGTATTTCCCAATTAGTCAGAAATTAAGGTCAGAAACAACATTTGACCCACGGGCAGCTTTTCTCTGTTCTTCTCCTCACTCCAAGCTAACCAGCATGGGACCACCAGAGAAGACGTAAAATTTAGCAGACTGTCGGCCTGGATAGAGTCCTTCAACAAAGCTTTTGCCTTGCAAACATGGGAATCTGAGTTTGTTCAATCCCCAAAGCCATGTAAAAGTGCTGGAAATGATGGCATGTGCCTGGGGAGGCAGAGACAGGCACATCCCCAGGGTTCTCCGGCCAGCAGCCTACTTTACTTGCCAAGTTCCACATTCAGTAAGAAATCATCTTAATCAACAAGGTAGACAACCCAATGTTGACCTCTGTCCTCTACATAAACTAAAACACACAGGCACTCACACTGCATATGTGGCAGTGATCCAGACCCCCCAGGCACGTTGACTGTGCTACAGTCATGCACAGCCAGATGGACTTGTGATATTAGCCACCTGAGCTCAGGGAGCTGATGAGTAATGAGTAGACGGCAGAGCACGCGGAGATGACGTGCTTTGCTAACACCACTGTGAGTCAGTCTTGTTTGGGGGCTGCTCCAGTAGGGACCTGTGCCCTGTGCAGGGGCAGACCAGTCTCTTCCCACTAACAAATGCTGCTTCAGCTGATTTTACCACATCATGATTACTGGCCAAAATCCAGCTCCTTTGGATCTGTCAAATAAAGAAACAGATCCAGAGATGGTGTCTCAGAGTCCCACAAGGCTAGTGACCTGAAAAGAAGCAAGTATCCCAATTCCTGGTCCTTAATGGCTTTCAGACACCAGTATGGAGAAGCTTCCCCTAAAATAATAGACTGGGAAACCAAGGACGAAGCTCAGCTGGTGAAGTGGTTGTTTAGCATGCACAAAGCTCTGGGTTTCATCCCAGCAACACCCACAACCTAGCAGTGTGGCACATGCCTGAAAGTATGGCACTTGGGAAGCGGAGACTGGGGGATCAGAATTCAAGGTCATCCATGGCTACATTGTGAACTGGTGGACAGCCAACTGAGAGACCCTGTCTCAAACAACAAAAAACAAACAAAAACACCCAAAACAACAATAAAAGGCTATCTTTATTCACTCTGCAGGCAGAGTAGCCATTGTAAGCTTCAAAAAACTAACAGCCATAAATGACATTTTCTTGACTTCTTTAGTTTCTTTTATAAGCTTTGCAGCCATTTTTGCTTAGCCACTGGATTCATTTTTAATATTTTATTTCAGTAATAGGCTTACACGGGTTTGGGGGTTTTGTTTTATTTTGTTTTTTGCTTGCTGAAGTAGTTGTGTGTGCGCGCCCCTGCACGCATGCGCATGCGCACTCACACACACATCTCAGTCATTCTGTAGCAGAGGCAGAAAGCTGCCTGCTTAGTCCTCTTTCCTTGGGAGGTCCTCTTGCTTTTCTGGTGACAGACTGAAGTTCTAGTGTTCAGGGCTGAGCTGGGAAATGATGACAGTCCTAGAGTAAAGATGTAGATTCCACTTCTTCCCCATGCAAGTGCTGGGTCAGGGAGTGCAGTGGGTGAGGTGGGTGATCTCAGGACTACAGAGCATCCTTGATGTGTCTCTGTGTGCCCTCAGAGCTCAGCTGGAGACACCAATGTCATGATGGTAAATGTTCTCATTCTTTGCAGCCTAGGGCTCAGCACACAGTAGGTACTTTCTAAGTGCTTTCTCAACTAACTGGTGAAGGGATTTCAGTCTGTTGCCTGACAACCGTTGAGCCAGAGCTATGTGCCTCAGATAGAAAAGGGGGGCACATGGAAAGAAAGGGGCCTGGGGGTTTTGAGTTTGGAGATTGGGGTTGGCACTGAGTGTCCTTGTGTTTCCTGAGTGTGAGCCAGTAATGAAGCAGGTTGAAAGGGGTCCAGGTGAGACAGCTGGGCGGGGAGGCAGCTGGCAGGGCTGTGGGTCCATAGGCTGAGGGGATGCAATCCTGAAATGCTACCTTTCACTGTCCTGCACTGTGGGGGCTGGGAAACACTCTGGTACAGCCATACTTAGGGAACGTACTTCTTTTGTTGGTTGGGGGTAAGATATGAGTTAGAGTTTTAATGAGTAGCCTAGGCTAGATTTGCACTAGTTATCCTTCTGACTTAGCTTCCCAGGTGCTGGAATTATAGACTCAGCTGAGGGTCTGTAAAGCCTGGGACTCTGATCACTTACCCTCAAGCTGTGGTTAGCCAATAGGGAAGCAGGAAGCCATGACTTTGAGAAACCAACTCAATCTTTGTCTGTTTCTTTGATTCCTAAAATGAGCATATAGTGCTCTCTATCTTAAGGAGACATCATGAAGTTAATGACTTTTTAAAAATTTTATTTATTTAGTATTGGTTTATTTTCAAGATAGGATTTTTCCAAGTCCTTGCTATCCTATGTAGACCAGGCTGGCCTTGAACTCTTAGAGATCTGACTGCTTTTACCTCCCTGAGAACTGGAATTAAAGGCTTGTACCATCACCACTCAGTATAAACATTTATTTTTAATAACATCTGTGTGTTTATGTATACGTATGTACACATGAGCACAAGTGCTTCTGAAGACCAGAGGAGGATGTCAGAGTCCCTGAAGTGGGAGTTACAGATGGTGGTAAACGGCCAGACATGGATGCTAAGAACCAAACTTGGGTCCTCTGCAAGAGCAGCAGATGCTTTTAACTGCTGAGCATCTCTCCAACCCCTGTGGCTTTCAAATGCCTGGGGAGTACTTGGAATGTGCCTGGCACATGTTAGCTGTCCAGCACGAACATAGCTGTGGCCTTCTCACTTTTGTCCTTTGGTGCTTATTTGCACACACTCTGGGTGACACATGCTCTGGGGTTCCAGCTCTTGCTAATTGTGGTCATGGTTATCCTTCTGCCAGGTCCTGGCCAACAAGAGTCACCTGTGGGTTGAAGAAGAAGTCTGGCGCATGGAGATATACCTCTCCCTGGGTATACTAGCTCTGGGCATGCTGTCTCTGCTGGCTGTCACCTCACTTCCTTCCATTGCCAACTCGTTGAACTGGAAAGAGTTCAGCTTCGTGCAGGTAAGGCTGATCTCCCTGAGAGCCAGCTGCAGGCCGGCCCTGGTCCACCCTGGTTTGTGCTCAATGAGCTATTTCGGCTTGGACCCTGGTTGTAGCAGACCACTGGGTCAGATGCTATGGACTCTCCCATCTTGTAGGGTCTCCCAGCCTCCTGACCCTGATGCAGCCCAAGGCAAGTTAATCTTCCTGAAGTGTACCACATCTGACAAGGATGGGAGACAAAGCATGGAACCCTGGCCTGAACTTCCTCAGGGGACACACTGTGTTTCCATAGAGTCATTTTAGGATCCTGCTGTACATGGGAGGTTGTAAGCTGTGAGCAAGCTCCTCCTACCAACACACACACTCTCATCTCAACCTCCAACAATGCACACCCTCAGCTTAACCTCCCACAACACACACCCTCAGCTCAACCTCCCACAACACACACTCTCATCTCAACCTCCAACAACACACACCCTCAGCTCAACCTCTAACAATGCACACCCTCAGCTTAACCTCCCACAACAGACACCCTCAGCTCAACCTCCGACAACACACACTCTCATCTCAACCTCCAACAACACACACTCTCATCTCAGCCTCCAACAACACACACCCTCAGCTCAACCTCCAACAACACACACCCTCAACTCAACCTCCAACAACACACACCCTCAGCTCAACCTCCAACAACACACACCCTCAGTTCAACCTGGTACTTGGTTCTCATATGGGGCAGTTGGGAAATAAGTGTGAGGACTGGCCTGAGATGGGATAAAACAGTGTTTCCTAAATGATGCTACATGTGCAAGGTCCCTGCATCAATTTCTGTAAGATACAGATGATAGATAGATAGATAGATAGATAGATAGATAGATAGATAGATATAGATAGTAGATGAGTGGATTCATGTTGGTATAGGTAGATGGACAGATAGATGAATGAATGCATATGTGAACTGATGGTGATAGGTAGACAGACAGACGGATAGCAGTTCTCCAATAAGTAAATTATGGGTTTACTTCTGGTAAGAGAGTCACAGTATACCTCGGCACATCAGAGATTTTAGTGCAGTTCACACACACAAACTTCTGCTAACCAGGTATCTGTGTACACTGCCACCTCCCTTCTGCTTCTCAGCCAACAGGTGCCAACACTCTGGGAAACAGCGCTGCTGGGCAAGGGTCTCCTTGCAGTTTTCAAGGCAGTGGCCACTCTGAGCACATACTGTGTACCAGACATCACTAGGCTAGGATACAGTTGGGATAAAGGTGAACAGAGATTGTTAAGGGACACAGCCCACATGGGGGACATGTCTCAAATTCGCACCTCCCAGTGTTCTTCAGAAAGTCCAGGAGGGTCGGTGCTGGCAGACCAACTAACTCATCCTTCTGGTGGGTAGAGGCTGACTCATGTTGGATCCTGCCAGTTATATTGTATCAGGGCAGAGACCAGCCATATAAACCCTCACTGTCACCCAAAATCTCTAGCTTCTCATTCAGCAAGGACTCAGAGGGACAGTGACAGAATACTGCTCTTATGTAACCCAAATTAATTCTTTGTGACTGGGACCCTTAGCATACCTTAGAACCAAATGGTTGTAGTTGATTTTTAAAGCACGGCTGTGAATCTCAAGGGCTGTGTTTTTCCCAGAAGGCCCCTGAAGGCGGGCTCAGGGCTGACACATGCTGTCCTAAGACAGTGGGGAGGGCAGGAATTTTCTTGATCTGCCTCTAATCCCTGTTTGTCTCATACCCAAATCTCGGCTTTTTCACTTCCCGCCTAAAGTATCCTGGGTATGTGGTTTGGCCACAATTAAAACAGGCTGTGGGTCGCTTCCCTTTCCAGAAAGTTCTCCCCTTAAGCAGCTGTAGATTACATGCTCTCGCTCTGGCTGCTGGAGGAAGCCTATGGATTTGGTTTTGTTAGCAAAAGCTGGCTGGGACTCCAGAAGTCATGCTTTGCTTTACATATTGAAGTGAGTATAGAGAAAAGGCAGGGCTTCACTTCCAGGGGTCTGATGTCTGCACTCTAGGCTCAGAAACCTCAGGTTCTCTCTCGGGAGAGCCCCAGTAATGAAGGAGGGTCTGATAGGGTCTCCAAGGTCAGTTCTAACACCGCACTCCATGGGTGTGGGCAGACCGTGCCCCGGCCCCCAAGCCTCAATTTACATTCCTGAAAAATAAAATTAATGCCATAAAAAAAATTTTTGTGAGACATAGTGAAAAGTTACAGGTGAAAGTCTTCTCGGGTATCTGGCCACAGCCCCAGTATCTCTGATAAGCACCAACCATCTGTTTCTTTTTGGTTTTGGAGACAGACTCTCATTGTGTTACATGGGCTGGCTCAAGAGATAGGTCCTCCTGGCTGGGACTACAGTGCCTACCACCACACTCGCTCCCAATTATTGTCTCCCTCCGCCTCTTACTCTGTGATTCCTGGCTGTCCCCTGGACCTTTGTAATACATAATACACTTATTGTCAGCCATCATCAAAAAATGTCTATAGCAGGGCTGGGGGAAGGTTTGAAAGCCACAGAGCACTCCTGGAGAGATACAGATGTCAGGCCACCATGCTACCAAAGGGCTCAGGGGCAGCCTGGTAGTCCAGGTGACCCCTAGATGTGCATGCTGCCCTCCAGAGGCAACAACACAAAATCAATTCCAAGGTACTATGGGCCTCCTTGCTCCATCAGGTGACATCTCCATGTTTGAAGTTCCCATTTCATGACCTCTACCTGTAGCCACCAAGACCATGACAAGAACGTGAGTGGGTACATGGAAAATGCAGGCTTTCTGTGCCAGGTGCATTTTACAATTATTTTACATATAATTGTAGCCCCCCCATTCTGCCCTCCAGACCCTCTCCCCCATTCCTTCTCCTACCCCCCAGTTCTCTCCTCTTCTATCTCCATCCAGGAAAAGCCAGTAAGACTCAAAGATAGCCCCTGTTCAGCTGGGGGATTCTTGAGGGAAGCTCTGGCCTTCATGATTCCTGTCAAGTTCACAGTGAGGAGACATTGGAATTAGAAAGCTATTGGTATTCTGGAGGGCCTGGGCCAACCTTTGGGCCTGGAACCTCTGTTTAGCTAAGCTGAGGGCCATAGGAATATTGATCCCATTAAAAGGCTCCTTACGCTTGCATTTAACCTTTTGTTTCCAAGGTGATTTGGGTATTTTGTTGAACTTGGGGGCAGGGTCTCATTTAGTCCAGGCTGGCCTCAAACTTACGCATCTTAGTCCAGGAAAACACTGAATGCCTGCCTGACCCTTCTGCATCAGCTTCCCACGTGCTGGGGGCACATGCATGTACCATTTCTGTGGTACCAGGATGAAATCCAGGGCTTCGGACATGCTAAGCAAGCATTCAACCAGCTTAGTAATACCCATTTGTTTGTTTCTGTTTGAGACAGGATCCTGTGAAGCCCAGACTAGTCTCAAACTAGCTATATAGCTGAGGATGACCTTGAATTTCTGATCCTCCTGCCTCTGCTTCTTAAGTGCTAAGATTCCATGTGTGTACCACCAGTTCTGCTGTATGAGGTGCTGGGGACAGACTCAGGGACTCGTACATGGTAGACAGCAGTTTGCTCCTGAGCTATAGGTTTCAAAGTTTTCAGTTTGGGTTAGTGTTTGGGTGTTATTTGGCATCAGTCATATTGGATCTTCACTATTCAGTTAAAAGTCCATCACATTTCTTGTCCAGGAGTCTGCAATGCACCTGTATAGAAAAACCCAGGTGCAGCCCTGAAAACCCAGTTCTGACCCTGAGTTACAGGAGCTTCCTTTGACCTTGCTCAATGCAGCCACTGCTTTAAATAATGACAAGGACCAGAGTGACCCACACTTGGTGAGTGATGGCCAAAGCCCCCACACACTGTAGTAATTGAATGCCAGCAGGAGCCGAGGCTAACAAGCTTCTGTGTAATAAAAATGGCCCTAGCTTGGTGTGTGTGTTTGGGGGTGGCGTGTTATTTATGGCTTTACGACAACTCTTTTTCTCCTAATTTCCTTTGGTTATTCTAGGATTCTTTAAAAATTGTTCCCAAGGACAGAGAGGATTTTAGGAAAAATAAGTTCTCTGAAAACATCCAGGCTTCCCAGCAGGGTTGGAAAATTTAAAGGCTTTCTGGCTGTTAGCCCTGGCTAGAAACTACCAGCCTAAAGTTGGGATTCCTGCCACGTGTATCGTGGGTCTCAGAAAGCAAAGAAAAGAGGAGCTATGAGGTGCTGGCTGTGGCTGGTGGACCCTGGAAAGGGCCAGTGTACTCATCCCTCAGATGGATTGCTAAAGACAGTGGCCCACAGGGGTCAAACACTGGCAGTACACGGCGGATCACTGGAAGAGATGCTGGGGCCTCCGTGAGGCCACCATCCTAGGCCTCAGTCAGTTCTGCAGCTTCTCAGAAAGCCTGTGGCCACCCATGGGGACAGTGATTCTTTATCTGAAGAAGAGCTAGAGCTGGGCCCTTACCAATAAATCAGACTGGGCACCAGGGCCCTATGTGGGTTCTTCAACCTCCAGCTACAAGGGTGTGGGTGAGAGGGTTTCCAAAATTAGTGGCTTAGTCCTGGTGACACATTTGTATCATCTGCTGAACTCTGAAAAACAACAGATGACTGAGTTCCGCCCTAAACTAGTTGAATTTGAATTTCCAAGGGCAGGGCTGATGATTTCATGTTTACCCCCAAGCTTCTCAAGGGATTTTAATGGTCAGCTTCAGTTTGAAATCAGCCTCTGATTGACAGATGGAGAGATACAGGGAAGTTCTGTTTGGTATTAAACCAACCAGGTATTCTACCTGGTATAGAAACCCAGAGCCAAATATTAGGGAAAAGCTGGAATATCAGAGAGACAAGGCACACAGGCCTTCTCACCTAGCCAGTTCCTGAGGCAGAAAAGGGTAGACCCTGTCTCTATGAATCCTCAGACTCAATGCCTCTGAATCCTCAGGGTAAAGAGAGTACAGAGCAAAGGGAAAAATTCCTGTTTCCTCTTGTTTATCTTTCTATGTCCAGCTATCTCAGTTCAGCATTCCTAGAGCTAGGATTAAAGGTGGGTACCACTACCCCTCTGCTTTGTTTGACCTTGAACTCACAGGGATCCAGATGATCTCTGCCTCCCAAGTGCTGGGATTAAAGGCATGGGTCACTACTCCCTGACCTTCCTGGCTAGGTTCTGTGGGTAGTTCTGTCCTCTGATATTTCAGGCTATTTTTATTAAATATATAATATATCACCACAGAATCCTATTGCATTTGGGTATTTTATTTGGAGTTTTAAAATGTATGAGAAGAACTAGGAAGATGGCTCACTGGTTAAAATGTTTGCCACACAACTTGAGGGCTGGAGTTTTGGTTTCTAGGACCCACAAAAAGGCTGGGAAGGCATAGTGGTTTAGCTGTAATTTCAACCTCAGAAGGTGGAGATGGGGACCCTAAACAAGCTAGCTAGTAAATCTAGGCTCATCAGCAAGCTCTGGGTTTGATTGAGAGACCCTGCCTTGATAACTAAGGTAGAAGAGTGATCAAGGATGATTCCAATATCAACCACAGGCCTCCACATGCACACATACATGTATGCATATGTACTCACATGTGTGGCCCCCCCACACAAATGGAAAAAGAAAAGCAATGTACCCAGGCAGCTACCCCTGAATACAGCGGGCAGCCACTGAAAAATGCTGTGATAGTGTTTAGCTGGAATGTTATAAGCAATACCTTCTGAATGATGCTCTTTCTCTGGCTGGAGCTCACCATCCTGGTTTTATACAAGCACAGGTACAAGTGGCAAGAATAAGGCCCAATGCATGATTAGCCCCATCTCTTCAGTTTTGTTCTGTTTCTTCTTGCTATGCTGTGGATGGATTCTGGGATCCTCCATGCTAGGCTAGACAGAGCATTACCACTGAGCCAGACCCCAGTTCCTTTGAGAATAGAGTCTGATGTGAGCTCACACAATGCAGCAGCTTTCAACCAAGTCCTCAACTCAATGCTGATAAGCCTGGCTAGGGAGAAATCTAGAAGATCCACTACAGCTTTTCCAGAAAGCTCCAAACCAATGTCTATGGAGCACCAGCCATATGAATGTGCAGCTAATTTCATTTAAACCAGTATAATGGCTCCTTGGAGAAAATATATAGTGCTTTTTGGTCAATGATGACCACCACATTAGCTCTCCAGCCTAAATCCTAATTGGCTCCTAA
The DNA here is from genome assembly GCA_004025045.1 of Sigmodon hispidus. Classification (NCBI taxonomy): domain Eukaryota; kingdom Metazoa; phylum Chordata; class Mammalia; order Rodentia; family Cricetidae; genus Sigmodon; species Sigmodon hispidus. The sequence continues at coordinate 1,742 of PVIH01023718.1, read as the reverse complement.
TAGTCACAGCATTCATCCAGAGCTGTCCAGACCTCTCCTCTTGTCCCACCCAGCTCACTATACCTCACCCACACCTTGCTCAGGCTTGTTGTTGTAATCCCCTGATTCTCGCTGAAGCTGATGATGTGTTGTGCTCAGGACCACTGCCAATAAAGCCCATCAGGCACAGCAAGAATCTCCTGTCTGTGGTCCCCGAGAATGCAACCTAGGTTGGAAGGTGGTGGTGCAATAACCTTTAATCCCAGCATGTGGGAGGCAGAAGCAGGAGGATCTGAGTTCAAGGCCAGCCTGGAATACAGAGCAAGTTTCAGGACAGCCAAGGCTACATAGAGAAACCTTGTCTCAAAAAACAAATAACAACAAAAACAAAACAAAACAAAAAGGAGGAGGAGAGTACAGTGTTCATTGGCTGCTCTTGCCTGGAAATGATTTGCAAAAGCCACCTGTACCTGCATGGGTGGAAACCTGTTGTAAGAATGTTCAGACCATTTCCATCTGGATCTGTTATGCTCATAAAACAAAATCATTCACTTCTTCCAAGTGGGAGGTATACTCGACAAGGTTCTGAGTTAGTGTTGGGCAGGAGATGGAGCCAACAGAGAATCTTGGTGATCCTATAAGGCTTTCTGTACAGTGCCAAGTCACCAGAGCACAGGCCCCTGGAGCAGCCTTCTCTACTGGTGCTAAGGCCTGTATGCAAGCCAGCAGACTATTTACTTTGTGTTTTTATCTTTCTGTCTGTCTGACTGTCTGAGACAGGGTCTCACTATGTAGCTCTGGCTATTCTAGAACTCACTGTGTAGACCAGGCTGGCTTTGAACTCACAGAGATCTACCTATCTCTGCCTCTTGAGTGATGGCATTAAAGGAGAGTGCCACCATGCCCAGCTACCTGAGTTTCTTTTTAAGACAATTTATAATGAATTCCCTTTTTAATTCTGTGTTACCTCTGCCAGATATTATCTGTAAGATCTGGTTTGGATATGCTAGCAGGCCTTTGTTTCTATTCTAATACAGATGAAAACATACACAAGATTAGCAGAATGTCTTCTAAAGCCCCTTCAGTATAATTCTATTTAAAAGTTTCCTGGGAGTCATCAGAGGTCTAAACACCATAGTTGGAAGAGGATGCAAAAAAAAAGAACAAAAAGCATGGTTGTCTGTCATCCTTAAATGCCATTAGCCTGGAAGTGTGGCTCCCGTTTCAGCCAGGGACACTGGGCCCTGATGGTTTAGGAAATACTTCTAGTGTCATGCAGAGGGTGGTCCTGGGGTTTGGCTCAGGTGGTGGAGGGCTTGTTTTGCTGCGTCAGGCCCTGGATTCTCTCTTCCACAGAGCGCCTGTGAGGTAGAGGCAGGAGATCAGGAGGTCATAGTAATCCTCAGCTAGATAATGAGTTTGAGGCTAGACTGAAAGAGGAGAAAACCAGTCAGGGCAAGCAAGATGGCTCAGTGGTCAAGGCAGTTGCTACTGCTAAGCTTCCCCCACCCCCAAGCTGGGTTTCATCCCTGGGATTCACAATGGGGAACTTCCTCATGTTGGCCACACACACACACACACACACACACACACACACACACACGCACACACGCACACATGCACACACACACACACACATGCACATGCGCGCGCGCACACACACGCACGCACACACATGCGTGCGCTCGCACACACACACGCACACACACGCACGCACACACGCACGCACGCACGCACACACGTCAAATTATAGAAAATAGAAG
>PVIH01023717.1:0-24243 GCA_004025045.1 Sigmodon hispidus | reverse complement strand
CCAGCCCCTCACTGGGGATTCTAGGCGGGGCTCCACCCTGACCACGCCCCCAGCCCCTCCCTGGGGATTCTAGGCGGGGCTCCACCCTGACCACGCCCCAGGCCCCTTGCTGGAGGATTCTAGAGGAGAGTTGCTCAACTTCTAAGCTAAACTTAACCCATCTCTTTGAATGGTTTATAACTTAAATTTCAAAGCATGTAGCCCATGGGTAGAGATCTTGCTAGCATGTATGTAACCTTGGGTTCCATTCTCAGCACCTCATCACATGGGCTGGGTGGTGAAACCAAAGAGTTTAGGGTCATCCTCAGCAACACAGAGTTGGAGGTCAGGCTTGGGCTGCATGATACTCTATGACTCGGGAGTGAGCATTTGCTGGCAGCCAGATAGATGCCTGGGGTTTAAGCTCTGCAAAACAGCAGCAAGACCAGGCTACCCCAGCCTCCTTATCCCCGCTTCTAATACATCAATATCAGCATTCAGTATATATTTTCCTTTCATAATGGGCATTTTGCTCAGCAGGGAACACGGAGGGGGGGTGCCACATTGTTGCCTAGCATCCCAAGACCCACACTCCAGGGCAAGAGAGAGCTGAGCTGCTGAGGGGGAGTACAGATCCTTGGGAACACAGTCAGGGTGGCAAAATGAAAGAACTTTACACAGCCCTCTCTAATCCAGTGGTACCTCCTTCCTGGACACTGCTTGAGTCAGGACCAGCTTCCAAGATGACCCTGCAGCTCCTATGGACCTGACAGAGGGCGCAAGGGTAAAGGCGATTGCTTCTAAGCCTGCCGACCTGAGCTCTGGCCCTGGGGCCTACACAATGTAAGAACAGACCTGACTTCCACAAGCTGTCTCCAACTTCCACACACAGACACCAAAATAAATTTAAAAATTTAATAAAGCATTATAATCTCAACAAATAAATGGGAAAGATTCAATAATGAAATAAAATTGCCAACACTTGGGAGTTCCCTCCCAACTTCCTTTTTCTCGAAGTCAAAAGGAAATCTCAGGGTTAGGGATGGATGGATGGGCATTAGACAAGTGAACAGATAGACTGACAGGTGACAGAACTTCCCGGTCTGCCAAAGGTCTGCGTTTGTCCCACATTCGTTTTAAACACAGTGAGAACTCTGGAAACTTCCAAGCTAACAAGTGCAGACTAGAACTTCACACCCCTATGAGACCCTGGGAACTTTCTGGAAGAAGAACTCTCTGACCACATGGCCCCAGGGGTTCCACAGCATGGTATGCACAGTTGTGCCTCCAAGCCTCACAGCCCGGGTCTGATCCTCAGTCCCTAGGGTGGAAGGCGCCCTGACCAGACTCCGTACTCACACAGTTGAGGCTGAAGGGTCAGTTCCAGACCGGAAGTCTCAGCTGATCGGAAGGAGACTCTTTCCCTGACCAGAAATTTCTGGGGACACCAGGTTTGTGGTGGCAGTCTCTGGGCTTCTGCAGGCCTCTTGCGGGCTCAGCCAGCACAGCACACACTCCCACACACCTGGAGCACAGGCCGGGCTCTCACCCCAGTTGCTAACACTGCCTCCCAGAGCCTTCTGCCCTTAGCTTTCCACATGGACAAACAACTGAAGGACCTTAGATGGTGGCTTGATTGGGCCCACAGACAGTTGCTGAATGGGCCGGCTCCAGAACACTGGACAGAAAAGGGTGGCCCAAAGCAGTCTTCTAGAAAAGCATGTGGGGGTGTTCAGAGTCACCTTTACAGTCCTGGGAACAGGAGGTTCCAGTGCATTTCTGATGTATGAATGACAGCGTCCCAGAGGTGCAAGGTAGGAAAGACTGGCGGCCACACTGAGAAGCCAGCACACTTTTCTAGAAACTTCTTTCAAGAATCTGGCCCACAGACCACCTCTTGGACAAGGTAGTGTTTCTTAGAGGTAAAGGTGTTCAGGGGAACAGGTTGGGAGGGAGCCTGGCACCTATGACTTCTACAGTGAGCAGGATGAGGTGAGCCAGGCTCCTTTTCTGGGACACAGCCCCTTCCTCTCCAGAGATTTCTCCACTTTGGTTCTTTCTAGGTTTTTTTTCTTAATGGTCAGTCCGAGAAGTGACTTCTTCCTCTGCCATTTCTGCTCTGAGGCCTCGGCTCAGCGTGACTCTGTGTCCAAGAGGAAACAGTGGCAGAGTACGTAGGTGGGTGGATGGATGGATGGATGGATAGATGAATAGGCACACTGTAGTCCATTCCCACACTGGACTATTACTCCGCCATGAAAATGAAGAAACTTCTTTCTTGATCCAGCTGATTTTCCAGGGTTCTCTGAGGTACAGATCTGACAAAATGGACACATATATACATGGGATTTATTTATTTATTTTATATTTATATTTATTTTTTGTGAATTGGTGTTCCGCCTGCATGTATAACTATGTAAGGGTGTCAGATCTTGGAATTACAGACAGTTGTTAGTTGCCATGTGGATGCTGGGAATCGAACTCAGGTCCTCTGGAAGAACAGTCAGTGCTCTTAACCGCTGAGCCATCTCTCCAGCCCCATACAATGGGATTTATTAAAGTCACTCACTCACAGGCTGTGGTCTGAAGAGTCCAGCCATGCTGTCTCCTGATGTAGCCGAATGGTTCTCCTGTCTCTGAGACGGACATCTCAGCAGTGCTGAGGTCAGAGAGGTCCTGGTGCTGCCAGATTTTAGTCCATGTTGGGATCCTGAAGAAGTGGGCTTTAACACCATCAGAGGAATGATCAGGATAAATAACTTGCCACCGGAAGTGAGGATGAGCCTACAAAAAGCACCAGCCTCCTTTTCCCTTGTCCTTCACGTGGGCTGCTCCCTGAAGGCATGGCCCAGACTCAGGGCAGGTCTCCAGACCTCACCGGCATGCTCAGCTCAGCTGCTCCAGTTTTGCTAACTCCAGTTGCACTGGAGTTGACAAGATCAGCCATCTCACCAGCAAAGAGGAACCCTGAGGACACAGTGCTCATTTAAATGTGCCAGACACAGAAGTCCATCCACAGGAGATCCCAATACCTTCCGGTCTACGGAGACACAGGAGCTGGAAGTTGGCGTTGAATGGCTGCAGAGCGTTCTTCAGGGTGGAGGGACTCTGGAGATGGAGATGGAGATGGCCACACAGATGTTCTTCATGTGGCTGCTAACTGACTCCGCCATCATTGCTTTCCTCTTACTGTCCACCCATTCTGGAACCTCATTCACATCAACATAAACCCCTCATCCTATGGATGCCCCACCTAGTTCCCCACTTCACTGCTGCTCCCTCAGAGTCCCGAGCATAACCCTGGCTGCATGGCCTCTGCTGGCTCCCAACACACCCCCTCTACATCCCTGAGGTCACTCAGTTGCCAGGCTTTGCCCTGCCCTGAAGCCAGACACGCAGGAAGGTCACTGTGCTCAGGATCTGGCTCACCATGGAGAGCCCTTGAGGATAGACACATGAGGCCTTGTCATCTCTGCCACTGACTGCAGCTGCAGACACGAAGACAGGGAAGGCCAGGCAGACAGAGCTCAGGCTCAAGAGTCACATTCTTTTGTGTCACAGATGCTCACGTCTGTCACTGCTTCATATGTGAAGACTTTGGAGTCCAGGGTTCAGTGGGTGAGTGACTACTTACTTGGTTGTCACACAAAGAGCCCTGGGTTCCACCCCCAGCTTTGTCTAAAGGGGGTGTGGTGGCACATGCCTGTTATCCCAGCACTTGGTTGGTGACGTCAGGATGATGATGAGGACATTAAGGTCATTCTCAGCTAGGTAGAAAGTCTGAGACCAACCTGGTATACACACACACAAACACACACACACACACACACACACACACACACACACACACACGTGCCCCAAACACACACAATTTAAAAACCAACAGGCTTTGACCCAAGAGTCATTGTTAACAACCTCTGCTTTGGTTAAGATGTTCTACAAGTTTCCTGAAAACATGGCCATACCCCTTCTCCCCATCAGTGGCTGACAGCCATACTGAGGCTGGCTAAAGTTTTGGCTACCTTCCCACTCATTCTGGCCCTCTAGGCAGAATACCTTCTGCACCCTGAGGGGGGTATTAATCTGGTGAGAAGAGTGAGTGGCATCTCATAAGCCACCAACACAGGCAACCCTTCCTAGGCACAGTTCAGCATCTGCCAGCCAATCTTCCTGGATCCACCCTCTACCTCACCTCCCTCCAATCAGCAGGTAGTTGCCAGCCCCCTTCCCCACCCTGAGTTTACCCACTGGATCCAACACAGCACTCTGCTCCAGGACCTTTGCACTTCCTGACCCTGTGAATCTGATCTTCATTACCTAATATGAAACACCTAGACATGTGAGGCTACAACATGTCTGTCTCGGGGGTGGTCTCATGTAGCCCAGACTGGCCTTGAAATCACTATGTAACCAAAGATGACCTTGAATCCCTGTCCTCCTGCCTCTGCCTCTTCAGTGCTGGTTGACAAGCACACACCTGGTTTCTGATCTTCTGGGTGCTGGGGACAGAACCAGGGCACCAGGGCTTTGTGTATACCAGGCAAATGCTCTACCTACTGAGCCCTAGCCATCACTCTACCTATCTTTAAATTTTATTACTTTATGTATATAGACTTTTTGCATGCATGCATCTGTGCATTTTGTGCATGGAGGTGTCAGAAGAGTGCATCAGATCCCTGGAGCTGGAGCTGTAGAGGATTGTGTGTGGAAGCAGGAACCAACCCAGGTTCTCTCTAAGAGCAGCAAGTACTCTTAACCTTGAGCCATCTATCTCTCCAGCTCCACTATCTATTTTTAACAACTGTATAATATTCCTCAAGTTAATCAGTGAGTCTTTGTGATGCACATCCTCAGCAGCAGCAGCAGCAGCAGTCCCCAGGTCTATAAGGAATTAGTGGCCAGTCAGCCATCTTAGTAGGAAATCACAGGATTCACAAGGGCCCAAAAGAAGAAGGCAGAGTCCCCGGGTGCTGGGCAAAACCTGCCAGGCCCACATCTCATACCACAGGAATGTGGCTGTAAGAAAGAGCTGAGGTGCACAGGGCTGTGCCTGTTCCTGGGGACTGAGTTCAAGTCCTGGCATGAAGGCCAGACCAGCCCGCCTACAGGTGGCTTCCTTCCAGACTTTACAGTGTTACCATCTGAAAGTTGATCTCAGAAGTCAAAGCTGGCCACACAGTAAACTCACAGTCACCATGATGCCCAAGGTGGGGGAGGGGCTGAGGGGAGGACACTCAGCTTTGGTGGTGAGGTTTAAATCCCAATGGCTTTTGCTCAGTGATAAGCACTTTACTGGGTCAGTCTCCAGCGCTGCAAAGTAAAGTAAAATACACACACACAGTACATGGGGCACTGGACAGAACACCAGAGGAGCACTAAACATTCATTTTCTAGTGTGAAGACAAAGGGCACTTGGAGGGTGGCTGTCATGGGAGCTGCTGGTGACCCCATGGTCAGCCGGAAGGTTTCACAGTCTCAGTCCACAGCTGCTGCTCACTATAGACAGTAAAGAATGGGGAAATGAACTTGGCCACCTCAGCTATCAGGAACAATCTACAAAGGAGCAGCCATCTGCCCTTCCACACACTGATGCTGGACATAGCTGGGCTGGCTAGTCCCACATAGCACTGAAATTTCAGCAAAAGCTTGGGGTGGTGGAGGTGCACATCTTTAATCACAGCACTCAGGAGACAGAGGCAGGCAGATTTCTGTGAGTTTGCAGCTAGCCTTATCTACATAGCAAGTTCTAGACAGCGTGGTCTGTCTCAAAAAATAGAGTGAAATAAACAGAACCCGGTCTGGGATGCCTGGGCAGCAGAATGCTCCCCTAACATATGCAAAGCCCAGCACCCCAATAAATAAGTAGGCAAACAAGGGAAGAAAGAAAAGGATTCCTTCTAGCTAAGGATTCAACAAGCCAAGCCCTCAACAGTTTATAGATGAACTAATTAATATATATGTTAGCATGTTAATTAGCATATATGAATATTCATATCACCAGTGGGACTGGGAGGAGGCTAGCTGCCAGGCCTGATAACCCTTCTGTGATCCTCAAGACCCTCGTGAAGGAAAGCACCAACTCCCGTGTGTTGTCCTTCCTCCCTCCACACGTGTGTGCACAGGATAGGTGATGCACACACACTGAAATAATAAAGATTTAAAAATACCATTACTAATGCAGTCTAAGGTACCAGGGCCCCTTCATACAGCAAGAAAATTATAAGCTATATTTTAAAGGCTGAGTGCGGTGACATGGTTCATAGCCCTGGGGCACAGGGGTCCGCAGGCACCCACTTGACAGGCAGGAGAACTTCGTAGGGCTTTGTCACACCAACACGGATTCAAAATATCCAAAATTCACTCCAGGCTTCTACCCCTCAGTTTGTTGTCCAGCAGCCGTGGACATGGCAGCCTGATGCGCCTGGTGGCCTTACACTCCTTTCTCTGAGGCACGAGCTCTTGCTTTTCCAGTGGGAGTGGGCGAGTGAGCACACCCGGGTGGATTTTCCAGTTCATTCCAGTCCTTGAACTCGAGTGGGAGGAAGGGCAAGGACAGAGGCGGATAGTCAGGGCCCTCCAATCAAACAAGCACCCTCCACAGGCTGGCCACAAAGGTTACAAAGACAGGAAAGGGCTTAAAAAGTTCTGTCACTATTTTATAATTAATACGATGATCGCTCTGGAAGTATCATTACTTCATTTTAAATTAAGGCCCATTCCACAGCCGGGAGGGAAGGGCTGCTCCCGCCAGGTCTGCGGACCTGCAGTCCTACCAGTGTAGTCACACACAATAAATAAATACACGTAAAAAGTTTACCATTTAAGTGAATCAGCTGACAATAATCATCTGATCCCTGAGAACCTGAGCCAATTCCTCGACTGTGGCCACCTGTCAGGTGCCCCCTCACCCCCAGCAACCCCAGCTGAACTCACTCTTCAAGGAAAAAAAAAAGGTAAAAAATAGAAAAGGGACTGGGTAGCAAAATGAGCGCTAATCAAGAGTGGGAGGGAGTGAGAGAGGTGAGTGCTGGAGGTTATGATTCCAGCACATACAAGCAGTGAAAGGTCAGAGGCCATATTGTGCGTAAGTAACACATGCTAACAAAGTTAAACACCCAATCACCGCACGATTTTCCTTGGCGGAACAGGATTCCCATGTAAAGCCTCGAGCAAGTCAAGGCAATGACCGGGGACTGGTCCCCGAGACGCGCTAAAGCAGGGGTGAGGTCTCCGGAGGGGGAGAAGCGGCCAGCTACAGCTACGTTCGCAGAGCGAACCGCGCGGGCGGTTATCACCCCCTGAGGTCTGTCCCCGGCATCTGAGCTTCCGGCCGGCCAGGAAAACAACCGCTGCCCCAGCGAATCCCCATGGCTAACACAGACGCAGCCCGTGGGGAGGGGCGAGGAGAGACTTAGGGGCTCGGGAGTGTGCGTGCGTATGCACGGGTGGGGCCCACACGCACCGGCGCGCACGCACTCCCCCGGCCTCCCGGCTCTTTTTGCAAACGGTTCACACAATGTTTTCCTTCGGGAAAGTTTTGTAGATTACGGATCCTGACGGCGAAGAGGAAGCTGCGGGTGCGCGTGAGCTTCCCGGGGCGACGTGGGAAAGGACCGTGGGTCCCGGGACACCCCTAAACGCAGTGCTATGGGGTTCCACGCGGCGGGGGGATCCGAGGATCTGGGGCGCCGGGGTGGACAATAGAGTGCGAAGGGCAGTGGAATCCTTTCTAGAACAAACGCACTGACTATTTTGGTCAAAGCACAAGAAAGGGGTGCCAGGAGCGGTGTCCCCAAATCCAGTGTGTCAGAGCCAAGGAGGAAACCGGACGCTCGGAACTTAGGGGGCAAACAGAAGGGTCAAGTTCAAGGATGACAGCTAAGATCCCAGTGTACCCCGATTTCAGAAATGTAAAGGGAAACAATGCCCCAGGGTTTTCAGACTGATGAGAATGGCTGGCTCCGTGGGAGCCCCCAATCCGGACTCTGGGGGTAATGAGAGTGAGGAGCTACTCTGGGGGAGCCCCCGCGCTCCAAGCATTTCTGGGTAAATGTACGAGACAAGGGGGGTCTTCTGGAGTCTCCGCCCCTCAAAGTTGGATTTAGTGCGTCAAACGCGAGGAGCGATTGCTACACTTCACAAACTTTGAAGAGTGTGAGCAGAGGTTCCCCCTAGCGCAGGGCTCCCCCAAATCAGAGGTGCAGATCAGCAGTGGGAGCGGTTGGCGTCTGTAAAGCTGGGGCGCTCGGTCCCGCCGCGCCCGCCTCCGCGAACCCCCAGCGGGGTCCCCGCCCGCCACCGTCCCTCGCCCGGGTCCGCACCGCTCACCTGGAGTTCGGCGGGGAGTTCGGGTAGCGGCTCCCGCGGCGGCGGCGGCAGCTGCGTGTCGCTCCGCGTTGGCAAGTAACAGTCTCCACGGCTACAGTCTCTATGGCGGCGGCGGTGGCGGCGCCGGCCGCTCCTCCTCCGGCTCCCGCCGCCCGCCCGCACCTAGCGCCCTCCCGCTTCGGCCTCGTGCAGCCCTCGCGGGGCGGGGCGTTGCGCCCGGCAACGGTTACCAGGCTGCACGCCCCGCCTCCCCAACGGCCCGCCCATGCCCGCCTTCAACGGTCTCGGGAAGGGAGGCCGTTCTTCTCATTGGCTAGTCGCGGTGCCTGTCAGGGACGAAGGGGGCGTCCCTTCAGAAGAAGTCTGGCCAATCGCTGTGAGGGAGGCGGGGCCTGGCGGGAGGCGCGCGGCTCCGGGTTGGCTCAAAGGAGGCGCGCGGCGGCCGGTGGCAGCGCGCGGCGGCCGGCGGCAGCGCGTGTTTTACAAGTTGTGCTGACTCCGCCGCACGCGGAGACGCTGACCATCTAAGGGAAGCGGCTGACTCCAGCTTTCCGCCTGTTCGTTCACAGTTCACAGGCTGAAAACCTTTTCCTTTTTGGAAAGATTTTTGTCGATGAGTGTGCGTGCAATGCCCACGGAGGCCCGAAGGCGGCGACGGCTCGCCGGGCGCCAGAGTGACAGAGGGCTGTGACCCCCTGGCACCCCGGCCAGAGCAGCAGTCGCTCTTCACCTGAAGCCTCCTCCCTGTTTTTTCCAGACATGTGTTCTGTATCCAAACTCACTGTGTAGCATAAGCTGGCCTCCACCTGCTGATCCTTCGGAGGCCTCCACCTCCCTAGTGCTGGGATGGGGGGTGTGAGCTACATTGACACGCTCCCTCCGCTTCCCTCCCCCTGTCCTCTCTCTGTGTCCTCATCTCTCCTTTTGGTGGGGCGACATTGCCAAATAAGCGTCACAAGTTGAGAGAAGGTGCAGGTAGATTCAGGAACCCCTCAGACCTTGGCTTCATTCATTCACTCACTGAACAGGCAATTGCACCAGTGAACACTTGTGCTTATGCACTCAAAGCCATCTAAGCTTTTCCTTTGAGGCAGGGTCTTGCTAAGTAACCCAAGCTAGATTAGATCCCCCTATGTAGGCCAGGCTGACTCAAGCTCATGATCCTTCTGCCTCAGCACCCTGACTGCTGGAGTGACAGGCTTGTGCCACCAAGTATTTTTGCACAAGTGAAATCCTCCAGTCAGATCCTGAAAAAGTCCTGTCCCCGGGACTGAACTTTCCAAGATAAATATATCTGAGAACCTGAAAGCCTAGGGCCATGACACTAGACTGCTGGCTGCTACTGAGAGGCCCGTCTCTTGCAGGCCTCGAGGTGCAGGAGGGGAGGAGAATCTGTGTTTTGACCAGCCCTTCAGCATTTAACTGCTTTGTAGACTATGTCCCCAAGGGTCCTTGGCAAGGGGACTCTGGGAAGTGGTGCTTAGGCAGCATAGAAAGACCTGGAACACTCCAGGGAGATAAGGAAGGAAAGAGGAACCTTTCATTTCAGAATCCTGAATCAGTACATTTCTTACATAGGTTTTATTTTTTATAGACATTTATTCCTTTAGGATGCGATACATGCATGTCACGAGACTCATGTAGATGTCAACTTGCAGCTGTCACTTTTCACCTTTTACCAGGTGTGTCCTGAGGACATCACCTGCACCTCTGAGCCCCTCACCAGTATCCCCTTCCATGTATACATATTTCCCTTTAAGGTCTTGAATGTGTGTGGCCTTGGGCAGGGCCTCTTTTCCCTGGCCAGCCTGGACAGTTTCCAAGACCTAAAGACAGACTTTTGTTAGATGTCTTAGCAGCCTGCAGCTGGGGGCCAGGTGTTTTCTCCATTGGCTGTTCTCAGCTGAATGCCCTGGATCCCCCGGTGAACTCAGGAGCTTAGAAACCCACCCAGATTCTGTGAAGCCTCAGAGCCAAGGCAACCCCAATGTTGGAGGGTGCTTTCTCTAGATTAGCCCTCATGCTTAAAGTCTTTGGTGGGAGGTTGAGATGGGGTCTCTGTGTAGCCCAGGTTGCCCTGGAACTTGCTCTGTAGACCAGGCTGGCCTCAAACTCAAAGGTCAGCTTGCCTCTTCCTCCTGAATATTAAAGGCGTGTGACACCGTGTCTGGCTTTAAAGCCTTACTCTAAAGTGGAGGATAAAGCTCAGCAATTAACAGTACTGACTCCTCTTCCAGGGGACTCAGGTCCAACTCCCAGCACCCACACGGTGGCTCACAACTATATATATATAAATACACAGGTCCAGGGAATTGATACTCTCCTCCTTCTGTGGTCACTCAGGCACACATTTGCTGCCCAAATATACATACAGGAAAAACACACATGCCTAGAAAACAAAAGCAAACCTTTCAAAAATTTAAATTTAAATTAAAAAAATTATTTTAGGGGCCAGCAAGGAGGTTCAGCAGGTAAAAGTGATTGTTGCCAATGCCTGAAGGACTGAGTTCTATTCCTGGGACTCACGCTGAGGGCAGACAGACAATTTACACACACTGCCCTCCAACCTCTTTCTACCTGCACCCCAATAAATCCACAAATGTCCTTATAATGTCTTCTAGTACCAGCCCACTGCTTCATTCTGACATTCTCTGGACCCTGGAGTCTTGGTGTGCTTGAGTCAACATCCACAAACATTAAGCAAAGTGCTCAGGCTGCTGTGTGGCTGTGTGGAGCTGGGGTCTGTCCCCTACCACTCACAGCCAACCATTAAAAATGAGATTGTGGGACCAGCCCTGAGGCAACAGGACTTTATAATTAGGAGGCAGAGGCCGGTGTGATCTACCTAGTGAGACCCCTGCCTCCCCCCCCAAAAAAAAACCAGTGGAATTTAGGAGTTAGGAGGTGACTTAGTGGGCAATATACTCAGTGATGAAGCACACACAGGAGCCCCATCTCCAGTGCTCACGGATGAAATGCAGAGAGCCGACTTTGGCCTGTGACCCAGCACTCAGTGGAGGCAATGGACCCTGAGGGCTCTAGGCCATCCATCCAGCCTAACTAAGCCTAGTGGTGAGACATGCTTGTCACAGCAGCACTGGGGAAACAGAGGCAGGATCCTGAATCCAAGGCTAGTTGTCTTTTCCGGCTTCCAAAAGGGATCAGTTTCCCTCCTGTGAGCAGTCTGCTGGTGACTCCTGGGGGTGTGGGGGAGAGGCTTTACCTCCTTAACTGCAAGCTAATTAAACTTGGTTACTCTGCCTCAGAGATTTTTGTTACAACAGAAAATGAATAGGGTCGTACTTTGCTATCTTTCATTACGATGTAGGTGCTGAGTGGCCACACTGCTCACCTTCTTGCCCATCCGAATGAGAGGAAGCCTGATCTGAAGCTCATCTGCTTTGCAATAACATCCCCTTGGTACAGACTAATTTTATTGGTTGGATGGGTTTTTTGTTGTTGTTGTTTGTTTGTTTGTTAGACAGGACCTCACTATGTAGCCCTTAGTGTCCTGGAACTCGATTTGTAGGCCAGGCTGGCCTGGAACTCACCCTGCCTCTGATTCCTGAAGCTGGAATTAAAGGTGTGGACATTCTCAGTTGGCTCTAACCTGCCACCAGTGGCGGGTACTTAAGCTGCTGCCTGGACAGCTTGCATTTGGGAAGCTCAACATGGTGCTGGTTTGGGGGTCAGCATGTGGGTTTGACTCTGGGGCCAGGGAGATGCTCAGCAGCAGGTCAAGTGCTGGACATGTGTCAGCTCACAACTGTCTGCAGCTGCAGTGCAGGGGTCCTACACTCTCTTCTGACCTCCACAGCCTTGGCACACCACAGCACATACACCAAAGCAAAAGTAAAGTGAACGATGTCGCCAAGATTAGAAGCTCTCAGGTGTTAGAAGATGCTGTCAAAGTGGGAATAAGATGAGGCAGGAGAATTGCTAACAGTTTTCAAGGCCAACCTAGGCTATATAATGAGGTCAAGGGTAGCCTGAGCTACATAGCAAGTTTGAGTCAGCCTAGGCTACCTGCAGGCTGGGAAGATGGTTTAGCCTGATGAACTGACTTGACCCCCAGGGCCCACACTGTGGGAAAACTGAAGTTGGCCTCTGACCTCCAAATGCTGAGGAGGGGGGAGTTGAGCTCCCCACCCTCACAAAATTAACTGTAATAAATAATTATAATAACAGAAACAAAGTTAAAGGCACATTTACAAGGGAATAGCTGGTGATGCCAGGAGACCCAAAGCAGTGTCACGGGTGAGAAGGCGGCTCCCACAGAACTTCCCAAACCATTTTTGGACCTTTCTTTCTTCTGATTACCTGTTCAGGGTCAGAACCTCACAGGACACATGACCCCAAAGCCAAGGTTCCCAAACATTCTTCCTCCACAAGTGGAAGCCTGTGACTCCCTGAGAAGAAATTAGGACAGAGAATAGGGCGGGACAGGCTTTGTGTGGACAGACAGACAGACAGATGGCATCTGGGAGGCCCAGCAGCTCCTCTCTGTTGGTGGCCCCAGCATTCTCATCACAGAAGACTGCGGTGGCAGCAGCAGGTGGACATGTGTCCAGCACACCTGAGACAAAGACCCACCCAGCCACGAACATTCTGAAACCCTTCCAGGGGCATGTCCCCTGCGACTGGAAATGAGGTGACGGAAGGGTGGGCAGTGGGGGGAGCAGGAAGAAAGATGGAGGACAGAGGGTAATTAGAGAAAGAGGAGGGTTGATCAAGATGGGCTTGGTAGCCAACACCTGTCATCCCAGCACTCAGGAGGTAGAAGCAGGAGGATCCAGAGTTCAAGGCCATCCTCAGCTACATAGCAAGTTCTAGGTCACCTGGGCTACCTGAGACTGTGTCTCAAATAAATGAAAACTACCAGAGACCAGGTAACTTGCAGCTAGATGCTCAAGCCAGGAATGGGGGTGCAGATCTGTGGAACCTGTTCTTGGAAGGCTCAGGCAGAAGCGTAAGAAGCTGAAGGCCAGCTTGAGTTACAGACCAAGACACTGTCTCAAGGAAGGGAAAACAAGCATACCTGGGGGTGTGGCATTCATGAAACTGTCCATCCCCAGCACCCACGGAGGAGGCAGGAAGGCCAGTTTAAGGTCATCCTCCACTACCTAGCAATTGGGAGGACAGCCATGTGACCCTGTCCTGAAAATATAATCTAACTGAAGCCATACTTGTTACAGATCTCTGTGACCCCAGTACTTGGGTGGCTGGGGCTACTAGATGACAGGCTGGATGACAACCATCAGCCACTGTGGCTGCATTTCTATCCATGCAAAGCCCACTGCACAGAGCCTGTGCCCGGTGGGCTTAGCTCTCTCTCTCTCTCTCTCTCTCTGTGAGATAGGGTTTCTCTATGTAGTCCTGGTTGTCCCAGAACTCTGTAGACCAGGCTGGCTTGTCTCTGCCTCCAGAGTGCTGGGATTAAAGGCATGTGTCACCACTACTTGGCTAGGCAAGTCTTGAACAGTGAGCCACTGGGCTGGACTCCAGCTTGTTCACGTTTCTTTGACCATCAAGGGGCCTTGTGAACATTCGCAACAGTCTGAAAGTTGAGAGACACAAGAACACACTGGAGGGAAGAAAATGTGGTCCCCAAAACTCTCTGAAGGCTAGGCCATCCACAAGGTAAAAGTCAGAATATCTAACTCTACAAAACAAACTGGAGTACTTCTGGGATACAAACCATGGCCACTTGCAGAGGACACAGAAGACGTGGAGCAGGTGCTAGAGCATCTTGGAGGCTTAGTGCCCAGGATGAACTTGGGCCAGGCTGGTCCTCTGTGTACAGTTTTGCCCTTTGGAGTTCAACAATCTCATGACAAGATGACAAATCCAACAGGATCAAACTGGCATATGCTCTTTATTCTTTTCTTCAAGACAAAGACACATGTAGCCCAGGCTGGACCCAAGTCTTCACGCTGCTGAGGGTAACCTTGAACTCCAACCTTGTGGCCCCGTACCTGTTATAATGGGATGACAGGCATGTGCCTTTGCACCTACTGATGGTGTCTCCAGCAATTTCTTACCCAAGGAAGCAAGGAAGCATGTGGCAGCATTGTGCCCTCCCTTGGGGTGTCTGTCCACCAGTGTGTGAGGTGGGTGTGGCGTCTGGTAAGGGACTGTGGTGTTCTAAGCATGTGCCATGTGCAGAGGTGGAAGCCCAGGCACCATTTGCTTCTTAAAAAACATTTGATTTCCGCTGGGGTGAGTGCACATGTGTGGTCAGAGGGCAGCTTGGGGGGAGTCAGTGCTCTCCTCCTGCAAGGTGGAGCCTGGGGATGGAACTCAGGTACTCAGGCTGGGTTCCAATTTGGCCTGGCTGCCACCCCTCCCTTAGGTAGGTTCCAGGAGACTAACTCACGCTTGGACAGCATGCACATTCCCAGTAGAGCCATTTCCTCTACCCTTCTGTGTTTTAAGCTGTGTGTCTCAGGCATTTTGTCACAATGCACAGGCTCTGGTATCCTGTAGGTTTTGAATGTCTGAAGGATGAGTGTCTGTCTTGAACATTCTGCTGAGGTCATTACTGTAGGGAAAGGGGACCAGCCAAAGAAACACACCCTGGCCCTGAACTCAGCTAGTAAAGAAACACACCCTGGATCTAAGACCTGAGCCAGTGAAATACTTTATCCCTGAACCCAGAACCAAAAAGAAATATGCCCTGACTTTGAAACCAGCACCAAAGAAACACACTTTGGTCCTAGAGTCAGAGACAGTGAAAGAAATGTGCCCTGGCCCTGAAATTAGAGCCCAGAAGCCCAGAAGAGCCAGTGAAAGAAACACACTTTGGCCCTGAAACTAAAAACCAAATCAGAGTAAAAATAAAGGGAAAAAAGATCTGACCAATCCCCACCCTGGAATTCTCCCTAGAAAGCTTCACCTCCCAAGAAGACCTATATAAGTCTTGAGTTCACAGCCCTTTCCCCGCTGTCCTCTTCCACCCCGGGCTGAGGCAGCCACCCTCTCCTGGACCCTTCCCTCCCAATAAATCTCTTGAATGAGGTTTGGGTGAAGATCTTCCTTCTTTTGCTGTAGCAGCAGCAGAGCCTAGATGGAGATCAGCTGAGACAGCGGTAAGCTGTAACACTTTAACGGCTCAGGGACCTTCCCTGGCTGGGCAGAGTTGTTACATTCCTTGAACAGAGAGCAGCCATCAGCAGAGAAGCAGAGCCTTCTGCCTGTCACTGTAACAGCTTTGCCCCAGAGGCCCTCCCTCCCCTGCCAGAGCAGAGCTGTTAACGCTGGGAAGCCTTTCCCTGAAGCAGTGCCTTAAGCTGCTGCCCAAGTTTACTGTAACCTGGGGTGTTCATTGCCTCCCGAATGCCTGAATACTTTCCATTCAAGCTGCAGTGCTCAGTATGCCTGGGCTCCCGACTGCCAGGATCTCTCTCCATCTGGGCTGCACAAATACCTACAATTACCACAGCGAGACTCATCCCTGAGGAGGGAATGCCAGGAGGCAAACCCATAGGGGCCAAGAAGATGGATGCTGGGTGAAGTGATTGCTGTGCAGGCCTGAGAGCCTCAAGTTTGAATCCCTGGCAACCCTGTAAAAATCTGGGCCTGGGGATGTACTCTCTGCCCCAACAGCGGCCAGACAGGAGTATTCTCAGGGCTTGGTGGCAGCAGTTTAGCTGAATGGGGAGTGATGGACTCTATCCCAAGCACTGCAGTCAAGAGCCCTGGGTGTGGGTGTGCACACGTGCACGTGCACACACCCAGAACACCCACCCCAGATGACAAATTCACCATACAAAGAGGCAAGCCAACACTGATTCTCAGGATAAGCATGCATAGCTGGCCAGGATTTGGACCCACAGGCGACCTCAGCATCCTGTCCCCCATCTTCCTGTCACACCTGGAAAGAATGAGGTCTCAGGCAGCGGTGCACCGGACTACAGCTTATTTGAGGGGGGGTGGGGGGCTTTCCATGCTGCTCTCAGGAAGGTGTTTTGGGTCCAGTTCTTCACACCTCTGAAGCATTTTCTTTCTAATACAAAGTCCTAGGGAAGAGAGAATCTGCTGCAGCCACATTGCCACTCCTCAGGTCAGAGGCGTCTCTACTGTGGACCTCGGGCTTTGGAAGATGAGGCGGGATCAACAGAGCAGCGGGGGTTCTTCTGGGAGGGGAGCTCCCGGGGGAGGGAGTCGCCCATTGAGATGAGGTCTACCTGTAGGAAGCTGGAGAGGAGGGACCTGGGTTAGTCTGTGGGGTCCCTGGTGGGACATCCTGAGCTTGCACACAGGAAATGCCTTGGAGGGAGTTACAAGGACACTGTGCTAGTCGAAGGGCCACAGGAGGCCACAGGAGCAGTAGTTTAAATCCAGTGTTGGGCCAGGAAGATGGCTCAGTGGATAAGCATAGCTGCATGGACATCAGGGTCTGAGTTTGAACGCTCCCGTTGGGACGGGAAGGGGAGGAAACCTGGAGTGGCTGCCCCAGCCTGTGACCAGTGCTGAAGGCCACCAGCCTAGTTCAGGTTCAGGGTCAAGGGAATAAAACCTCAGAGGAAGATCAGGGCACCTGCTGTTCTCCTGTGGCCTGCAAGTCTCTCACACACATACTTTTACTAATATTGGCATGGGTCACACTTGAAGCTCTCGGGCTGAACCTTTCAGAGTGAAGGAACTTATGCCTGCTCACGGATGGGGAAAGCCTCTCATGCTGACTGCTGACCTTGTTTGATAATTGGGGCTGCTATAGCACTAAGATGAACACCACCGGGTGAGTGCTAATCAGAGGGCTGGGGAGAGGGGACGGCTCAAGACACATGAGGGCCTGAGTTCAAATCCCCAGCACCTGTGTAAAGACAGGAAGGGGGGAAGGGGGGAGGAGGAGGGAGGGGAGAGAGACTCTCTCAAAGTACAGTCACACACACATGCACGCACGTGCACACACACTCGCACACACAGACACACATTCACACACACACACGCACACAGACACACGCACGCACACAGACACACAGACACATGCACACACACAGACACATTCACACACACGCACGCACACAGACACACACACAGACATGCACGCACAAACACACATGCACACACACAGAGACATACACACGCACATACACACACACACACACACACACACACACACACACAAACAGCCATGTTTGTACATGGGCTGGAGCTGGGCTGGTGGCCAGCTATGGTGTCCCTTCCTGGGAGACCTGCTCCTCAGGCCACACAGCTGGGCTGGCTGGAGATGCATTACGAGACAGGGTAACAGCTGTCACTGCGGGTGCCAGGGATGTGCTCAGCTCCCCCCACCCCCTCCCTGGGGACACATCCTGGGGACAGAGAGGAGAGTGTGAGGAGCAGGTGTGAGGAGCTGAGATCCTCAGAGCCCACAGCAGGGTGTGTGTGTGCGCGTGTGTGTGTGTGTGTGTGTGCGCGCGCGTGTGTGTGTGCGTGCGTGTGTGCGTGCGTGTGTGTGTGTGTGTGTGTGTGTGTGTGTGTGTGTGTGTGTGTGCGCGTGTGTGTGAAGGAGAGGCTGAGCCCAGGGATGCCCTCTGACCACAGCACTCCCATGCACACTGAACCAAGATCAACTAAGTGGGGATCTCCGAGAAATGCCTGTCCTGGCCACCTCTGCCATCGCCGTCACCACCCACCCAGCAAAGTCAGGTTATCGGGTCTCACCATGAGGATGTTGGGGAAGGTCCTGCCACAGCACTCAAAAGAACATGGTATCAATTTGGGTTCTGTATTTCTGGGTTATGATACGTCTCCGGAGTTTTGATGTTGGCCCTGTCGAGAAAGGAGAGGAAAAAATTCCACGTTTATCATGGGCAGCAGGACCAGGGCTGGGCTGAGAGGGTTATAAAATGTCACATAGTGATGGTTCTTAATATAGTAAAGGTGTTTTTCAAGATTTGTTTTATTTTTAATTATGTGTCTATATGTGGGGTATGTGTGTGTGCAGAAGAGGGCCTCTGATCCCTGGAGCTGGAGTTACAGATGGGTGTGAGCTGTCCAACCTGGCTAGGATCTCAATTCTGAATTCTGGGATGCGGGCAGTGGGGAGGGGGCAGTGCTCTAACCACTGAACATCCTCTCCAGCCCATGGTGAGGAGTTCTGCTGTTAGCTCCTGAGCACAATGTGTCTGTCCTAGGGAAGAAACAGCACATGGAGGCCAGTCAGGAGCTGGATTCAATTGGTAAAGGCACAGTGTCCCATGTCCTAGCTGGTCCCACACATCTAGCCCACAGAGAAGGGTATGGCCCAGAGCTAACCTCTGAAGGTCCAGGCCAGGCTACTTACCCAGCTCTCCACCTTGGATAGAAAAGTCTTTCTCCAGGATGGTCCACTTCCGAACCCTCTGTGCGTCAGAGACGGCTTCCTGGTTCACGATGTCTATACCACACTGGATGGCTGTGTAGACCAGTGGATCTCGTAGCTTCACTATGTCTGACACGGTGGCTGCTGTGCTGCCCAGCGCCCGGCAGAAGTTGATGGCCTCCAGGTTCAGCTTGTCCAGGGGCTCTCCGCTCATCTGGTCTGTCTCACACTACCCCAGGACAACCTGTCACCATGCACGTTCCCCAGTCATCCCCGACCCCAACCTAGACCAAGAAGCAGAGCCTGAGCTCCAGCCCCCTGTAACACCACCCTGGGGCTGGGGCCCTCGGTCACCTTAAGTGTCAACAGCATGCCCAGGAACTTGGCCTTGTCACCCACCAGCATGGCATTGCTGATGATGGGGATCTTCTCCTTCACCAAGGTCTCGATGGTAATGGGAGACACATTTTCACCACCAGCAGTGATCAGGATTTCTGGAATGAGAGCCCAGCTTGGTACAGGGCCCCATCTACCTGGGACCAGGGCAAAGGTTGCTGTGGTTTCCTTTCAGACACCCGAAATCCCTACCCATTCTTACTTCCTTCCCCACCTGGACAGTCTGTCCTGTTAGCTTCTGCCAACTTGTCAAGCCAAGGTCTCCCGGGAAGATGACCCTTAACCAGAAACGTCTCCCACAGACTGGCCTGTGGGGCATTTTCTCGATTAGTGATTGATGGGGAGTCCCCAGCCACTGTGGAGGGTGCCAACTCTGGGTTGCTGGTCCTGGGTTCTATAGAAAGCAGGCTGAGCAAGCCACTGGGAGCAAGCCAGTGATCAGCACCCTCCCCAGCCTCTGCATCAGCTCCTGCCTCCAGGTTCTCACCCTGACTCCCTGGATGAAGGCGTGTGACCTGATCTGAGAGCTGAATGAACCCCTTCCTTCCCAAGCTGCTTCTGGTCATGGTGTTCACTGTGGTGACAGAGCACAGTGGAGCTTTTGGCCAAGTTGGCCGACCTTCACTGTGCAGTCCAGGATAGCCCCAGCCACCAGAATGCTGTGGTAACGGGGATGCTCCCACACTCTGAAGCTTCTCTGACACTTCCTGGTCTCTTCTGGCTAGCTTTTCTCATCTCTCCACCACTTCGCAAAGCCAACAGATCCACTGCAATCTCACCCCAGAGGCAAAGGTCTAAGATCTAGAATAACCTGCTCCCAACAGGACAGGGAGGGACTCTGATGACCAAGGAATGCTGCTGTCCCCTGTGCTCCTAGTACCCAGCATCCTAACATCCCCCCGGAAGCCTGGGCATCCCCAAATTCCCTGCTGGCTGTTAGCACACCTAGCATGTCTTTGCCCAAGTGTGATGGGCACCTTTGATTCGGCCGGTGATGTAAAGGAAATCTTGGCTGTCCATGTGGCCCATGTCCCCAGAGTGCAGCCACCCATCTTCATCAAGCACTTCCAAGGTGGCCTCCTCCCGGTCCAGGTAGCCCATGAAGACGTGCCGGCCCCATATGCACACCTCGCCCATGCCGTCTTTGTTCTTCTGGTACAGCATGTTCTTGCAGCCACTCAGGACCTTGCCACAGCTGCCAGGGATGTGATCAGGAAAAGTGCATCGGAGACAGGGTGCTACCAACCCAGGCCCTTCCACACCAGCTGTCCCAGCTGAACTCATGCCCCTCTTGAGACCCAGTGGACAGTGCATCTGGAAGCCCCAAGAGGCTGGAAGTTGTTTCTACATCCATTTATGTGGAGAAAAGAAACCCCTGAAGCCCTAAAGATGGCGGTGAGCCACCTCCCCTATGAGAACACTGGGAGCAACAGCCACATGGCGCCAGGAGGGCAGCATAAAACATCACAAGCTGGAACTTCCTCAGAGAGGGAATGTGTGGGGAGCTAGCTGCTTTCAACCTCATGAGAAGAGGCATGGAGGAGAAACTGAGGTGTCACTTTGTACCCATTGGCTTATAAAATGCACTGTGTGTACTCAAAGCAGCCATATGCCTTCCATCCTAGCGCTGGGAGATGGACATAAGAGGGGCATCCTCAGTGTGACTAGTGTCCTGGTACAATGGCATGATGCGAACATGGGTGAAGAAGGCCATGTGCAGCTGAGGTGGACCAACGACACCATCACCTTCAGCCGTTTCTCCTCCATTTCCTCTCCTTTGTTTTTAGTATGACTGTTATTTTGGTTCCTCAGTTGCATTCTGTATGCTAGCAAACCTCAAACAAAAGCAGAAAGCCAGACACGCATTGTGGTGGCAGGAACAGGGTCAGAAGACTCAGCCAAAGGATTCTGGAAGAGGTCAGCCAGAGGTCAGTCTCCACAGCAGAGCCTCCCCACAGTGTGCATGCGTTAGAACGACTGTGGCTCAGCCCTGCAAACTGGTGAGCGGAGCTGTGCAGAAGCCACACAGCTATAGAGATGCCTGAGATTGAGGTTCTGAGGTCCCAGGACATTAAGTGACATTGGGAGGGAAACTGTACGTCAGACATTTTCTCAGGACTGGAACACAGCCTTCTGGAAGGAGGCTTCTTAAAACTCAGGAAGTAATAGAAACTCACAAGTCTTGAGAAGCTCCTGAAACTTACAAGACCTCAAGGCCCAGCCCCAGGGAAGATGCTTGGAGCTGCCTGGGAAACCTGCAGAAGCTTTGGATGTGGCTTTCCTGAGGCATGGCCCAGGCTGAGAATTTGTAGGTGATGTGCTGCCTTTGCGTCTACATGCACTCCTATCCAGCGACCCCTGACTCACAGTCTATAAATCACAATAAGCATATTAAATTGCACTTGGGAGGAAGTGTTTCTTTGGTATTTTTGATGTAGTATCTGGGGTAAGCACACATTTGAATGTTCAGGAATACCGAGGAGAAGCCACACAACATGGCAGATGGCTCTAGATCAGGTGACTTCCCAGAAGGTTGTGTGATAAGCCAGGGGACCTGTGCTGAGGGGCTGGAGCATGGGGCCCTCAGGATGCCCAGGATCAGGATATGTGTCAGCCAGTGGCCACCACCCCCATCACACCACAGCCTCATCCCATGTCTTGGGGACCTGGTACCTCAGAACTCTGTAACTGTTCTTGCTGGAGACTGAGTGGGGTCCAGAGCTCTCAGTCATCCCATAGATCTCACCAATAGGGATGTCCAGACTGAGAAAGAACTCTGAGACATCCTGGGACAGGGGCGCAGCCCCGCTGAAGAAGGAGTGGCAGTTGTCCAGGCCCAGGGAGCTCCTGACCTTGGTGAACACGAGGGCCTTGGCCATGCGGTAGTTCATGGGGATGTCTCGCTTCCTGGGAACGGACAGCATCATTAAGGAGACCCCGCCTCAGATGACCAAGTCTCCTTTGTGCTCCCTCTCACCCACTATAGGACACTGCCTACCCCAGCATCCGCTTGGTGTTGGCTTTCAAGCCGAGCATCTTCGCCCATGCAAATGCCTTCTTTCTCAGGCTGGAGGACTTCGATACCTTTTCCTTGATATTCTCCTGCATCTTTGCCCAGACACAAGGCACCCCCAGAAAAATGGTAGGCTTCACCTCCTGAAGAGTGTACACCAAGGTGCCCTGCATGGGGCAGAGCGGGTGAGGCACCACATCTTCAGGAGGCACACATGTCCCTCTCCTATCCCCCAGAGCAGCCTTTGGGCCAGGCATGGAGAACATCCCCCTGGCCTCACAGCAACCAATCAGACTCAGGTTCATCCACCCCCTCCCCAAGTATGCATGTTTACAAGTGTGCAAATACATGAGTGTCAAAGTGTGTGCATGTGTGTGCAAAAACATACAAACTGGCCCACAGACAACATTGGACATGCTTTCAGCACGTGTCTCCTGAGTCCTTGAAGCTGGGAAAGGATGGTCACCTACAAAACCAGTCCCTCCCTTCTTCCTTGGTGCCACCTGTGAGGTGGCTGCCATCTCCTCTGCAGCATCATGGCTGCCCTCCGGCCTCTGGTGAAACCCAAGATCGTCAAAAAGAGGACCAAGAAGATCATCAGGCATCAGTCAGATTGATATGTCAAAATGAAGCGAGAGTGGTGGGAACCCAGAGGTATCTACAGCAGGGTGCGGAGAACATCCAAGGGCCAGATCCTAATGACCAACATCGGTTATGGAAGCAGCCAGAAAACCAAGCCATGCTGCCTAGTGGCTTCTGGAAGTTTCTGGTCCACAACGCTGGAAATGCTGCTGATGTGCAACAAGCCTTACTGTGCTGAGATTGCTCACAGCGTTTCCTCAAAGAACCGAAAAGCCATTGTAGACCAAGCAGCACAGCTGCTATCAGAGTCCCCAGTCCCAGCCGCAGGCTACGCAGCAAAGGAAAGGAGTAGATGGCTTGTGTGCATGCTCTATTTGTGTTTAAATAAAACCACAAAAACTGCCTTTATAAACAAAAACCAGTCATGCTTGGCTCACAATCCTACCTCTCACCCAACATGAAAAGCAACTCCATGAAGAGCTAAAAGTAAAGATCACACAGGAAGATGGGAAGAGCTTTGTCGTAGCAGAGCTTGGGGGAAATCGTTAAACTGAAGCTCATCAAGGCCCAAGTCCCTTTCACGCCTCAGAAGACCATGAAGGGAAAACAAAAGACAGCAGAGAACGGAGAAATGGCATTTACAAATCTCGGCATCTGTAAGGACTCGTTACCTCAATATGTAAAGAACACCGAAAAATCAACATGATTAGATACACAGAGAAAACTAGAAATTAAAGCCAGGTGTCCTCCATTTCCCTTCGGAAAAGAGCAAGGCTCTCAGTGGTGTCAGCCGGACACAGCATGAGGAGATGCAGGGGGAAGGCTGTGCACGAGAGAAGAACAAAGGAAAAGAAAAAAGGGCACAAACAACCGAAAAAAGAAGAAAATGAAATCCAAGCAGTCAGTGGACCCATGAGAAGATGCTCAGCATGGTTAGTAATGAAAGAAATATCAGTGAGGATGCTGACCTGCCAACTCAGGCTGGAGACGTGAGCGAGGATGACGCTTTAAGAGCTGATGTGTGACTTGCATTGGAAGGCAATGGAGAAGCAGGGGATCTGGTGAAACTATCCCACACTTGATAGAGATATCCATCCGAAAAGGGGAAACGTTTGAGAAACTTGGGTCAGCGGAAACATGTGGTACACTCAAAGTTGGGCACACAGCTCCATCTTGAGCACTGACCCTGCATCCCATCCCATTCTACAAACAAGACACTCAAGATCAACATGGCCACACACAAGGAAGGCAGAGGAGGAAGACCCGTGTTGTGGGATAATGCTCTTGTATAGTGTAAATATTTGTCACTCTTACTGGTTTAATAAACACTGATTGGCCAATAGTGTGGCTGTGTGACGGTATCCATGTCTCTGTGTGGCTGTGTGGCTGTATCCATGTCTCTGTGTGGCTGTGTGGCTGTATCCATGTCTCTGTGTGGTTGTGTGGCTGTATCCATGTCTCTGTGTGGCTGTGGGGCTGTATCCATGTCTGTGTGGCTGTGTGGCTGTATCCATGTCTCTGTGTGGCTGTGTGGCTGTATCCATGTCTCTGTGTGGCTGTGTGACTGTATCCATGTTTCTGTGTGGCTGTGTGGCTGTATCCATGTCTGTGTGGCTGTGTGGCTGTATCCATGTCT
>PVIH01023716.1:8819-24344 GCA_004025045.1 Sigmodon hispidus | reverse complement strand
AACAATTTCTTATTTTTATGGTAATAGTAGCAACAACATTTTTCTCATCATTCACCTTGAAAATGTAACTCAGGTTGCATTCACCAAGCCATATCCCTAGAATAAGCTTGCTTGAAATTCCTATGTAGAGTCTTCTCTAAGCACTTCCTTGTCATCTCTGAGATTCACTGGGGGCTCATTTGTCATAAATTAGTGTTTTTGCAGCACTGTTTTATTTGGCTTTCAATTATTTTCTTTGAAGTACTTTAAAAAAAAATTGAGCCTTCAGGAAGAGCAACAGAGTGGTGGGATAGAAAATGAAAGATTAGATCCAGAACAATATACACTTACCCACAGGACTAATTTCAGATGTTGAACAGATCAACAGGGAACATAAAGTTTATTATAAACTATAAACTTACTTTCTTTTCTTACATTTTAAAGAAGTAGAAGCTTCTCATCACAAGGAGACAATTGATGACAGAGGTGAGGAAAACCTAGTCACATTTATTCAATCATCGCACATTGTCTACATGCACTTGATAATATAGCTATATCATTATATTTTTCTATTCATCCACTTCTGTTATTATAGATAATCATCATATTTAAGTTTTAAAACAAAAGGTACCAAAAATATAACAGAGAAAAATATTTTTAAGAGTTTATTTTAATGAATGTTTATGGAAAATAAAAATTAAATAGCTCTAATATAAAATATATTTGTACTGAACATGTTAAAGATTTGTGTGTGTGTGTGTATGTGTGTGTGTAAAGTGATTCAAAAAAGACCCCAAACTTCAATAGTTTCTTTATTTGATAGATAATAACTTCTTATTTCTATAAGAATATATTTGTATTTATTTTTGCTATGCTTTTTTCCTAATTTTTTAATTCTCATTTTAATTATGCTGTCTTTTGTTAAGTACAGGTTTGTTTTCAACATTCTACTGTCCATTGTCTTTGTCTTGAGTACACACATTGGTAATTTTCTAAAATTTCATTTGATTAAAATGTTGTAGACATATATTTGATGTTCTACAGCATGAGAAATCCATAAATCCTTAACATTAAAGAAACATCAAGGTAGTGCCAAGTATCCTTCAAAAGTTGTTGGTGTGCTTTTAAAAACACTATCTTTTGAAAATACATATTATTTAGACCGCCATATGACGTTAAAATCACTGTTGTATTAATAATTCTAGTAAACAAATACCAGCCACAAACTGCCATACTTTTAAATCCATATTGACTCCTACAGAATTAGAGTTTTGTTGTTTACTGTTTTAAACTAGTTAGATGGTCTAGCATACAAACAAGAAATAGACCTGCAATTACATTCTTATTGTGACATATTTTAGATGCTACATATTCATTGAATAATAGAAGTTCTTTGCAAAAATGTCAAATTAATATTTTAGAAGTGGCCTATAAGAGAAAAAAATATACAAAGAAATTTTCTATGTTGAAGAGATTTAAAATAGCTCACCATTATTAAGACTAGCACTAATTACAATAATCAGATCAATTTAAAAGAGCTGTTACAGACTTTTGGACAGGAAAATGATGGATGTTAGGCAAGCATTTGAAAGGCTTGAATAACTTACTTTTCTAGAATGGTGTGAAAATTTTCATACATCCTTCACTCTCAAGAATCTTGCTTCACTTAACCATTTCACCAACTAAATAATTACATAAATTATAATGTATGGCCCACCTTGGTCATAAGCCATTATAATACATAACCATACTTATATCTATCATGACTGGTTCATTCAACAAATGAATTGCCTATATTTGTGTCTAATAATGAACTAGCATTTTGTTATTAGCAGTGTTTTTATACTTTATAAACTTATGTACTGCATGTAGTTAGTGTTACACCCCAGAATTCACTTACCAGAGTAACCAAACATTGTTTATTTTCATAAATGTTTACTAGACAATTTGTTGCAAGTATCAGAATTTCTTCAGTATCATTTTGTTGTTTTCAAATTATTTTCTTTTAAGCGTATATTATCTTCTCATAACCGTGTTTAAAATTATCCATAACACATATTATAACATTATTATTTCAATTATTTTTATCTTTGAAATTTTAGTTTTGTTCATATTTATTTATCATTGCCTCCCTCCATCTTCCCACCTGGACCCCTTGGAACTTCATGCCCTCCATATTTTCCTGTTGTTTATAACCCTAAGACTGTATTAGTGCTGTACTATATATATATATATTGCTCATGCAATGAAGAATCAACCACCTGCTACCAGCCATGTTCCAAAGGAGAGTTATTCTTCCTTCCTCTACACTGTATTATCTCCTCCACTAAGGGTGGGAACTCAGAGACTCCTCCACTCTCTATGATAGAACCATGGGTGCTATGAATTAATAATTTCAAAGTCAGGTCATGTCATGAGGTCAGCATTTCACTGCTCTCCTACTTATCTTTCAGATCCTCAGGCCTAAAAGCACACATTTCTTGGTGTCCCTGAGCCTTGGGTGGGAAGAGGGTTTTATATATGATTGCTTTGTTGCTGAGCACTCACAACACTATGACTACTATGCACTCTGACTACTATGAGTACCTACATTAAGCATTTCCCACTGAGGAAAAAAAATCATTTCTAACCATAGTTGAAACCAACACATATCTAGGTGTGTAAGCATAAAGTTTTAGAAGCAAGTTTGACAGCATGAGTATTTAGCATATATTTTATTGTTTAACTAGATCTATATACTGTTCAGGATAGTAATTCAAAATTAACCCAGAAACATGTCTATTTTCTCTCATGACCATATTGTTTCTTGTTTAGTTTTACATAACAATATATATATATTGTAGATATATATATATATATATATATATATATATATATATATATATACTATCTTTTCTTTTGCTATGCCAATTCTACAGGCCTGAGGGCCAACCAGCCTAAACTAGTCTAGGCTGATATGACGAGCATGCACATAAGATACTTCCTGAGAGCCAACCTAGGTCTGCTGAGGACCTCAGCAGCAGAAGCAGAGTCCTGGTTAGAGACTACCTGGATCAAGAAGAGGTGACCATGTTGTATTAGCAGGTGTAGGCAGAGCAGACCTTTCTCCCAAGGAGAGGAGGAGGGTATATAAGGATTTTCCTAACTGAATACATTGAACTTGTTGCTTTCAATCTTGTTCTCAGTGGTGTCTTTGTCATTGACTCTGCCCCTACTCACCCCTCCCTCAAGGGGAACTAGGTAGGACCCAGCAACATACCCAAAACAGTTATGAAAGTGAATGTAAAGACTGTTTCTATATTAATTATTTATATATATATTTGAATGTTCATAAGCTTTACCAAATATAACTAAAATTCTGCCCATAAACATTTATAAAACTGTAAAATTAAGCACCATTTTCTACAGATCCATTATACCATGAGTCATTTTAAATAATTCTGAAATCAAGACTAATTATGTTTCAAAGCAAGCTGTGTGAAGATTTAAAACATTATTATGTTCTTCCTGTACATGGTGCTTTTCTATTTAAAGTACCTTTTTGATTCTGTTTATCATGATATAAATAATTGCTACATTATTGATAGCAGAGTCCTAATGTGGCTTTAAATCAATGATATTCACTTCAAGTATAATTCACCACATCACTAAATTATAAATTAAGAAAGCACAATCATAAACACATTAGTACTAAGGTAGTAAATATCACTGGAGATCAGTGAAAAGTCCTGTGACTAATGTTGTGAAGAAAAAGTTTTGTTTGACATCATTTTCTTGAATGACTAAAAGCAAACAGAGACATTACATGATTCCAAAATCAGGATCTTATCTTCAATAGACCGTGTTATGTCTGAGGAAGCCATCTAGAGAAAAAATTTTTGGTTAATCCCATTTATGGTATAAATGAGAGACCATAATACTCAATTTGAGTGGGGGAAAGTATTTAAAAGCTTGTTGAAATTAACTGTATATATATGTAGCATCTAAAATATGTCACAATAAGAATGTAATTGCAGGTCTATTTCTTGTTTGTATGCTAGACCATCTAACTAGTTTAAAACAGTAAACAACAAAACTCTAATTCTGTAGGAGTCAATATGGATTTAAAAGTATGGCAGTTTGTGGCTGGTATTTGTCTACTAGAATGGGGAAGAAGACTTTATAGAGAGCAGGGCCGAGAAATTTCAAAGGGAAGACTAAGGTCAAAAGTAAGAGATAGAATAAAACTTACAAATCAGTTAGAGAAATCTCACGTAAGAAATGCTATATTACATAAAACACTTAAAACTTAGCTTGGATCTGTTATCATAGTTGTGGATATGTATGAAGTTTTTTATAAAAATGTTAGACATCTCAGCTATTACCAATTTCTGACTGTCATGAATAGAGTAGCAATGAATAAGGTTGAACATGTATCTCTGTCATAAGATAATGAGTCCTTTGGGTATATGCACATGATTTCAGCTAGATGAATGACAAATATGATTTCTTTCTTTTTCTTCGTTCCTTTTTTAGTTGATTTTATTCTTGCTTTTTATTATTTTTCTTTTGATTTTTTTTTAAGAATTGAGAAATTTAGTATACAGTGATTTGGGAAGGATCTGGAAAGGGTGGAAGAGGAAAGATATAATCAAAATATATTGTATAAAAATTTAAATAATAGTCTAAAAGTTTTATATATTTATAATCACGCATACTAGTAAAGCCTAGTATCATGCTCAAGCTCTTCTTAAAAATGTACTTTCTCATGATTTTAAACTAACTGCATTCATATATGGTTATTTTATAATGTTCAACCTTGTTAACTCAAGAAAGCAGGTCATCTTTAAAAATATTTCATTGAGAGATAGCATGGACATAGTGTGGTAGTGATGACAAATGAGAATCTCTGAACTGAAGGGACTTGATATCCAACAGAGAGAGAGGTACAATGCTCTGGGAATATCTGATAGGTTGTTCATTAAAAAGTGCCTAATTTTGAGGATAAAATAAAACTCAGTTCAAAAGAACAATGTCTTCATCTTTCTTAGAAGTATCTTTAATATGTTGAATGTTTCTCTCTCTCTCCCTCCATCTATCCCCCCTCTCTCCCTCACTCTCTCTCTCTCTGTCTGTGTGTGTATTCTGAAAAACAAATTATGCTTAGCTATCATAAATTCCTATGAATGCCTGAGGACCTAATCTACATAGCTATTCTGATCATTTATGATACATTTTGAAGCCAGTGTCTAATGAAAGGGAATATTTGACATATCTGTACTTTAAATAAGAATATTGTATGGAAATCATCAGGATGCTGTCCACATGTGTTATTCAATCTATATACTGTGTGTCTCTCACACTCTAATGATCCAATGAGAAAATTGAAACACTATTTATGCTTAGCTTCTCCCTTAAAAAAGTAAATTAAATTCAAAGCAAAATATCTGCAAGCAAATTTGAAACTGATTTTAGAAAGTTATACAAAAGTACTAATTTCTTTCATAATAAAATTACAAGTGGAATCAAACTTAGATTGTGGTATTTTATTAATGAATGTTTTGAATAACAAAGAGAGTAGGTTTTCATATAGAAATTATTTCTATTTATGTCATACACATTTTAAAGTTCTAATAAATTCACTAACAAGTATTTACATAGTAATTTAGTGATGTACAAGTGTCTCTATTTTATTGAATATATAAAAGGTATATATTGGGTGTTTATGCAGCCCACCAGAGCACATAATAAATACTCATCTAGAAAAGTGATTCTGCCAAATGAATTCTACTTTTCTCATAACAGTGATAAAGATAAAATTATAAATTAATTATGATACATCTGCACTTTTACATTTATTTTGGTGCTAGATAACTAAAATGCACTACATATTTGTATATATAAAATTCTAAAAGAATCAGTTTATTCAATGAAAAGGTTTAAAAGATGGTATCCCCAGTTAAAATGACATAATTTCTAGATTGTTTTCTAAGAAGCAAAAATAAGGGCATGAGTGTGGCTGTAGGATGAAGGGTAACCGCCAGAGCACATTCACATCTACAAACAGGGTTAAGGTCAATGGATTATTGAGGTGTACTGACTTGTATCATTTTTCTAAGCAAGAGTATAAAAGTCAGCACCAAAGATAAAAGCTCTTTTGTGTGAAATTTAGCACTAGCATTTAAAGATTGTAGACTCAAGCTCTGAATGTACATCTGAAGTTTACAAAATAAGGTTGAGATCTGAACTTACTGGCCAAAGGCACAGGGAGTGAGGTGAGTAGAATAAATATACTCAAGAGGGTGGAAAGAATGCTTGCTGACATTGAGGGAAATTGAGAATTGTCAAGTGCAATGCTCATCATTAGTTATCAGGATAAATACAATTTGAATGACAATCAATAAGTAACACTTCCAATGAGACATTTGGAAGATGTATACAACAACAGTGATAACAAAAGAAAATATAGTTTTGAGTTAGAATTTCTTCTTTCCCCTAACCATTATCAAAGATTTTTTTTGACATTTGTCTCAAATCTAATTCTGTGTCCTTTATTAAATTGTCACTTAAAGAACTGAGTTTTAAAAAAAACATAGTTCACCTTAGCCTAGAACTGATGCTACCAGTCACAAGGACGGTAGATGTAACATGTTTCCAGCTGTGCAAGCCAAGAAACCATGAGGGAGAATTCCACTGCTGTAACTATATATGAGAAATGGAAACATGCTTTAGTAAAAACAAAATTTTCTTTCAGTTTTTATTGAGAGTATCCATATGATCCTAATGTCAAAACAACATCTATAGTCATTTCTTTTAAATTTTTAATTTTATGTAATTGCTATTTACATATTAATTATATTCACAAAAATACATTTCACATTCAAAATTAAAATATTTTAAGACATTAAGTTTTTTTTTTCCTTCTAGGAAACTCTTTGCCGTAGAGTTTTTGATTACTTCTGATTGAATAACTTGACCACCACAAATTGTCAGCTTTGCCTAAAATAAAGTTTTCATAATTTTTTGTTCACTTACCAAATACTTTTCTCTATATGATGATGGTAAATAATGTCTAAACTCTTGGAAATTATGAAGATTTGTTAAAATACTGAGAAGATATGCTTTGCAATCAAGAGGAATTAATACTACAGTGTAACACTGTTGCTCTGATATGACATCATTTAATGTTAGTCCACCCTGCTGTTTTTCTTTCTGTTAACTACTATCACAAAGTATGCAAGATAACAAATCATTATGGAGCTTCCAAAATACTTGTTATTTACTGTTAGTGAAGCTTCAGGTTTGGTTGGCAATGGAATCCTTCAATAGTTCATTTCTGCACGGTCAGCAGTTCGTGAGTTATACATGTAATTTAGAGTTTCACTGGCTGATGGTTGATACACTAAAATTACTCATTTTATTTGTATGCACCTACAGCAAGCAAGAGTTTAAACATAGTCATGGTGGTGTTGTAAAGCAATTAAACTCTATTTGTAAAAATATTGTATTGAATGACGAAACTTTTCCTGTAGAGATGCTATACACACATCTACTCACTCAAGATAGGGAGCCACTAAAGTCCAAGAACTAATGAGTATTGTTGAAGTTACTTATAGGAGTATGGGTGAGGGGTTAGTTATAGGAGCGAACATATATTGCATGAATCCCAATAGATTTTTATAATAAAAACCTAGAGCCAGACATTGGGGAAAAGCAGCAGAAAGATTCGAGAGACAGAGGGAGAAGCAACAGCCACTTCTCACCAAGCCAACTCCTCAGGCCAAAAGGCATAATCCCGCCTCTAGGAATCTTTAGACTGAATGTCTCTGACTCTAGCCAGAAGGGAAGGGGGACCAACTCTTGTCTCCTCTCACCTTATATTTCTTTTCCAAACTTTTTAGTACTGGGATTAAAAGTATGTGTGCTTCCTAGGTACTGGGATCAGAGGCATGGAATTCCAAATGCTAGGATTAAAGGTGTGTGCCATCTCTGCCTGGCTCTGTTTCTCTTTTGGAATAGACCAGTCTCATGTAGTCCAGTGTAACCCTGAACTCACAGAAATTCAGAGGGATCTCTGCCTTTGCCTCCAAAGTGCTAGAACTGAAGGTATGCATCACTACTTCCTGACCTCAGTGGCTAACTTTGTGACTTTCTCTGCCCTCTGATCACCAGGAAAACTTTATTAGATATACAATATATCATCAAAGTAATAACTTATAATGACTTAAAATAAATAGGCTCACGTCCAGGGAGTCCCTAGAAAGAAAAATTAGGGAAGATCTCCTTAGCTAAATGGGAGCATAAGAGATTGCAAACAAGAAGAGGTTGGAACAAATCATGAGAGAAGGACATGATTTAGTGAAAGGAGCAACAAGGAGGGAGAAAAAAGAGATGGAGATCTTAACAGAGGAAGTCAATGTGAGGTTGGAAAAAGAGGATGCTAAGAAAACCTCCAAGAACTCACAGGATGTCACTGGCTAGCTCTCCAACCAATAGTGAAGGTGTTGCTTAAACAGGACTTCCACTATAATCAAATGAATAGCCACCCTAAGTGTCATCACAGAACTTACAACTAACAATGTAGGTAGGGATATATGGCTGAGCATTTGGCTGAGTTCCTGGTCCAGCTGATAGCAGGGAAGGAGAGTCTATATGAGCAAGGGGATAGGGACTATGAAGAAAATTCTCACAGTGATGGCTGGCTAGAGCTATGGTGAACTCACTGAATCAAGAATAGCCACAGAGGAACCATCAGTAAAAGGAATTAGTCCCTCCAAACATAGCCAACTCTCCACTGACATGGGCAGTATGTGGAGCCTCAAGAGGAGGGATCAGAGTATGTTTCTGTGCATGGACTGGTACCTTGGAGCCCATTCCCTCCAGAGGAGCACCAAACCCAGTCTTGATATTAGAATGAGGAAATTGGACTTTCCTGGAGTGGATGCTGAACTCATCTACCTTGGGACTTCTTCCCCTTTCTGGGGAGGGGATGGGGAGAAGGGAGGCTAAAGGCTGTACAGGAGAACTAGGGAGGGGGAAGGGAGTTAGAGCAAGGGGATACATGGATTAAAAAGACTTTATTTGATTGATAAATAAATAAATAAATAAATAAATTTAAAAAGAGAGAAAAAAACTTTATTTCACAAACTAGCCATTATGATATAAAATAATAGTCCTAAAACTATAATATATTTTATGGTCATGATAAGATTACAAAGATCCCTTTACTCCCTTTTTCTTCATAGAATTAAGATGTGATTGTAAGTATGTGAGCTTTCTCTGATACAAATGGCTTGATCACTGGTCAGTGGAAGCACAATCTAAACACTAATAGAAAAATCTTTACCTGCCTATACCTCATATTCAAGCCCTGACCTCACTCCACCCCCCTATGACAAGTAAAAATCAATCTGCTAATGCCCCTCAGTATGGAATGCAGTTCCTAGGCTTCTTACAGCACATGGCAGTATTAAAGAAAAGACAACAAGGTTTTATTAAGTATGTAATACATTTCTACAACAGGACCTTAACTTGGCCTAAAAATAGTCAAATAAAAGTAAACTGACGATGATAGAGACTATTGTTTATGGTTTTCTGGAACAAAGACAACATGATTAAAAGGTGAATTGAAAACAAAATACTGTGAGGTTTTATTCTTTCTTCCCGAGTTCTAGGTCATCTAGAAAAGTTCTTAGTTTAACCAATGGCTAAGCAGGAATAAGAGTAACTTTGTGTGTTATTTGGTTAAAAATGTCCTCAGTATGCTCAAATTACATATTAAAACATGCCCCTGTAGTGGGATATGCTGTTACATTGTAAATAATTGTTCCTCCTACTGGTTTAATAAAATGCTGATTGGCTGAAGGCACACTGGAAGTGTGGGTGGGGCTGCAAGACTAAGAAAACTCTGGTAACAGGAAGACCAGAACAGAGATGCCAGAAAGAAGCCAAAAAGACACCAAAATTAGATGCCAGCAGACATGAGGAAAGAAGTTGAAATACTGCTTTGAGAAAAGGTACCAAGCCACATGGCTAAACAACATAAGAATTATGGGTTAGTGTAAGAGTAAAGGATTAGTAAATTATATGCCTGGGCACTAGGTTAATCTGCATAAAATTAATTTGTTTCTTTGGAATTTTGGGACTGCCTGTCCAGATCGTTGGCCTAGTCCGGGCCATAAAGTTCATACAACAGGTCTCCATTGGTAGTACTATTTGAGGATGTTAGGGAATCTTTAGAATGTGCTGCCTTGGAGGAAGTAAGTCACTGAAGATGGGTGTTGGGGGGTACAGCTTTATCTGCTTTCTCCCTGACTCTCTTCTTCCTGTGTAGTTATAAAGTGTGATTGTTCTGATTATTGCTCTTTATAGCATGCCATGCCTTTCCAGCCATTATAGATTCTCTACACTCTGAATCCATAAACCAAATAAACCCTTTATTCCTTAAAGTGCTGTTGGTGATGGTATGCTATCATAACAATGTAGTTTATATAGTGCACTTTGGTAAGAGTACCTTGGATGAGTCATAGAATGTTTATTCATAACTGGAAATTTTCAAGAGCCATCTGTAATATAAAATAGCATATTTAATTTTCTGTATTTTCTCCAGAGGGTTTTCTGTCCTCCATTTATATCTTTCTTAATCCTATACTTAACAATTAATTAAAACACCTCCATGGCTTCTTCTTTTTATCTTAAATTTTTTTCTGTTTGTGGTAGAGTAATGGCTCATGAATTTTCAAATGGAAAACTTCTATTTCTGAATAACCTTGAATAATATAGCTTTTCCTCCTTTAAAAATTAATAATGGAATAATAAAACTAAATAACTTGATTGTGTTTATTTTCTGTGTGAACGATGTGTGTAGAACTTTGCTCCTACACTTTTAATCACACACATACCACATATACCACAAATTGATGCAAGTGTGCGCACAATACACTCTTCTAACTACAGTAAAACAGCATGCTTTCCTGAAGCAACAATTTATTTCTTTTCTTAAAGTATGACAAAGCATCTTTTATTCAATAAAAATTCAGTTAGTAGTGACTGAACTCTACAATATTTTATAGAAAGAAAGCCGAGAAAACATTCTCTATATACATGAAATGTAAAACCATTTAGAAGAGTGCTAGAAGGTCAGGATGGAATTTAAGTGTGAACTGCAGTTTCCCAAACACTTGGCTGCTTCTTCCGAATGGGATGGATCCTTTATGGACATTAGGGAGCAGGAAGCTGGGGTGTGTTAAAAATCATACTTGAGTATGATTTATTAGAATTCAAACTTGGTGGCATGTAAGGAGATAGAATGTGCTTGAATAAGATTCACATGCAACAGAATGATTAAATGTTTCTTCTGAATAAATTGTTTAACTTAGAGAAGTATGCACAATATTTTCAGGATAATTTATTGAAACTTTTAAAGAAACAAAACATGATAATTGGCAAAAATTGAAACTTTATTTTAGCTAAATTGAAAGAAATATCAGTTGTTTAGTCAAAAATCCAGACATCTTCAGGGATAAGCTGCAAGAGATTTGAATACTGCATTTAAATGTAGAAGTGTATAGTCATTAGTTCTGAAAGTAAGATTTAATTATCCATGCTGAAGCCTTTAGTTGCAACAATCAAATAATTCAAATTTCTACAGCAAGGGAAGCAAACATTCTCAGTTTGATGTGTCATAAATTGTAAGCAGCAATGAAGGGAAAGATTCTGGGCCAGTTTTCACTCTTTGAACATATTCTTTGCTATCTACTCAAATTTTCATCCCCTAACATAGTGAATTACTATGGTCATTTTGGTAGTGACCTTAGATTGACTGTTGATGACCCAGGTGATGGCTCTGACTCTGACTGTTTTTGCTGTCTTATGACTATTGTGATTTTTGTGGTTATGGCTATGCACACTGGCCACATTTTTTTTTAAATAGAGGTAAAGCAGCATCCAAGGAAGTCTTGAAAAAGGATTTTTTTAATTAAAAGATGAAATGGATATAATACCTTCAAGTATACATAATAAAGAGGCACTGCTGCCTCTTCCATCCACCAGGGATAAAAAGGTCTGTTAAGTGTTCCTGGCATGTGATAGACCCAACATAGCCCAAGGTGAAATAAGAATTCCTGGCTTGTAACAGCCAAGTAAAACCAACATGGCACCATGTATAGAGGGCATGCCCCTAGGTGTGGCTATATAGATTGGCACCCACCCCTTCTTTTAGAAGGAAATGCCATGTGGCAGCTCACTCTCTCTCCCCTCTTTCCTTTCTTCTCACCCTCTCTGTCTTTCTCTCTCTTCTATTCTGCTCTTCTCCAGGTACCCACATCTTGGTAACTCTCTAAAATAAACTCTCATGTGGCACCTGGCAGTGAGTGTGTGAGTGTGTCTTTCCCCACATGCAAAAAACTGACAGTCTGGACTAGGTCACTAATCCAGGAAGCCTTACAAGGGGCTGATTGGCCCTCCCCCCTCCATGGTGCACACACACACACACACCTACAGTCCTCAAAGTGTCAGGTATTCTTAGAGAAGATCACACCCATCAGGCCAACATGCTCCATTCTGTTGATTATTTGAACAAATGGCCAAATTCCTTCATCATTGGCATACTGTTCTTGTAGATTGTAACTGAACAGTCCTGTCAAACTCTGATGATTTCAGAAGCTGCACATCATCATGTATAACATCACCCCTGTGTTCTACATTACTAATTTTGTGGTATTTTGAGATTTTGTTTTGTGTTTTTCTCTGCCACATTGTAGCCTTAGCCTCCCATGTGTCTCCTATGTGATGGCCTGCACATATGAGCCACCATATCAGGCCAAGTTTCTCATTTGATGAATTTGGTAAGGGAGAGGCTTCTAAGATAGTAAGACAGCATCCAGTGTCATGGAGAAATGAAGCTGGATGCTGTGAAGTATTAATGGTTCTCTTAGTATTGCTGCATTAGTCAAAGAGTTTCAATTTCGGTCCTTGCAGAGGTGCCCAGTCATTTTAGAGGAGACACAGAAGGAGAATGTGTCATCCAGGAGGATCCAAGATATCAGGGAAGTGGATAATGACAAGAGTGGTAAGGAGGGTGGTCTACATGATTGTACCTTCTGGATGTTGTCAATGTCATCTAGAAAAGAAACAGGCTTCTCTTAGCTCCAGGACAAGAGGACATTTTAAAATTTGGAAGAAGGCACACATGTTTTTGGATTTTTGTCTGTTTGTTTGTCTTGTTTTGAGGTGGCATGAGCATGGAACATGCTTTAAAAGAATATAGGAAATCTAAGTGGGGAGAGTTTTGTGCTGCAGAAAATCATCAATTTACAGAAAGCAGAGAAAAAGGGTCAAAATTATGATTTTTTTTCTAAGTAAATGTTTCTCTGAGGTGAAGTTGAGTATTCATAGTGAAGTCCTGCTGAAACAGACAATGAATTCACTTGGCAAAACCAACCTTTCTTGTATCCCAGTGATGAGTGACTAAGCTTGCATGTAATCAGCCAAGGATGAGGCTTCTTTAATAACAGAACTCAAGAAGGCAAGATAAAGTCTGATCTGACAGCCTTTCTCAGCAGCAAGCCCAATGATGGAGCATGTGTGCTTTTTAGGGAATTCAAGAGAAATCTACAAAACAGGATTTGTTGACTTTTCTCAAAGGTCCTCAGACATTGAATGTAATAAAAAGATTCTGACCCCGACTAGCCCCAAAATATGGACCAACACTTCCAAAGTCCCCAAGAAACACACAGGTGCCTATATTAGTTTTATGCTGATTGACCTAGGCCCCAGGCATATAACTTGCTAACTCTTTACTCTTACATGAACCCATGGATCTTATCTTGTTTCGCCATGAGGCTTGGTACCTTTTCTCAGAGCAGCATTTGAACTTCTTTCCCCTGCATCTGATGGCATCTCATCTGGCATCTCTGTGGCCTCTCTGGTATCTCTCCAGGTGACTCTAGCATCTCTATCTTGCTCTTTCTGTTACCAGAGTTTTCTTAGTTTGGTAGCTCCATCTATGCTTCCTATCTGCCTTCTGGCCAATCAGCTTTTTTATTGAACCTGTAGGAGGGACACATATTACTAACATACCAGCATATATTCCCACAGCAATTGCATTATTAGGAAACTATTCTATGAGAAGCCATTATCCCAACATTTTGTAACCTTGAGGTCTCAAATGTGCCACCTTTATCAGTTAATATATTAAAGTCTAAAATATATGCAGCAAAATTCTTTCATTTTTAATAATTTTAAGTAAAATTTTTACTTGTAGTGAATTTTATTCTGCATTTTAAAATGTTTTTTATTAAAATTTAGTTTTCAATTTAAAATTATTTCTATAATTATTCTCTAGAGCTACCTATTCCAAAAATGGAAAAATAAATCATTCCCTTTATATGCATTTCTAGATTGCTTTTAAATTTATTTTGTGTAACTTTTTCACCTTTTAGCATCTATTTATCTTTCATACCTCTCAGACTACAGATTAATTTTAACTTTCTCAAAAGATGTACACAAGCATTTTATTGCCTTATTGCTTATACCTGGACACATTTTTATTTATACTTTTTTCATATACATTCACATTCTGCTATCAACTCAAAGATAATCTAATCTGTTTATCTTTATCTTCCTTCACATTAAACTTTATTGAAATAGTGCCATATGATAGTCATTTTGTATTCCACTCAATTTGGAAGTCATTTTCCTAGTGATTTTTTTATTCATTGTAGAGATATTGTGATAATTGCTAAGAATATCAAGATAAATTAGTAAAATATCACTCCTGTGAGTACACTTATATACCTCAACAATTTTGAAGAGGTAAAGTACAGATCAGCATTGTAGGTTTAGTTTCAGATTTCTTTTTTTCCTTCTTCTTTATTTATTTTGTATTTATCAAGAAAAACAATAAAATGAATTTAAAATGCTGATAAGTTAACAATAACTATAAAGAAGATAAAAATCATAAGCATGACTTATCAAGGGTGATAATGCAAATAAGATTGCTACACATATATTTACTTTGTGTTCAGCTTTCCTTCTAAATTTTTTCCATCCCTGTATATCCTTATTCAAGGTCTCTTCCCCCTTCTGCCACATCAGGTCATTTTTTCTTCTCCACAACTCCCCATCCCCTCCCTGGGCAAGCAGCAGACAGTCCTATGGTCCCACTGACTTAATAATGCTTAGTTCAATCTCCACTCCTGGCAAATCCAGTTTTATCCCCCCTCCCTCAAGAGTGAGTCAGGTGTTCCTATAGTTGGAGTGGAATCCAAAGGGTCAGTCCAGGGTGTTTCTGATCCCAACTGCTCAGTGGTTGTGGTTTGCAGCTTGGGCATGCTTGGCTTTTTTTCTTGTTTGTTTGTTTAGAGATTACTAATGAGTGAGTACATCCCCTGCTTATCTTTCTGAGTTTGTGATACCTCACTCAGGAGGATATTCTCCAAATCCATCCATTTGCCTGCGAATTTTAGGATATCATTTTTTCTTACTGCTGAGTAGTATTCCATTGTGTAGATGTACCACAGTTTGTTAATCCATTCTTCAGTTGAGGGACATCTAGGTTGTTTCCAG
>PVIH01023715.1:0-24247 GCA_004025045.1 Sigmodon hispidus | reverse complement strand
GATATGTCCACTGGCGTCAGACGCCTGATGACGGTCCCTGGCTTCGAGCTCGGATGTGGTCCAGAAGCAAGTCGGTGGCCTGATCCAGCAATAGGGACAGTAGTGCCTGCTCCTCAGGGGAGAAGCAGCCCAGGACATGAGCCTGCACCATACTAGGGTGTGTAGGGCGCCCGATGCCTACCCGCAGCCTCGGCATTGCCTGTGGGGTGCCAGAGGAATGAGGGGACCTTGGTGAGATACATTGGGTAGCCCATGCTGGCCACCCTAACCCAGGGCAAGGCAGAGGGGTAGACTCACACTGGAGTTCAAACAGCTAATGCAGGACCGGACTCCATTGTGGCCTCTTTGGAAGGATTTGAGGAGCAGTTAGTACTTCCTCAGGCCACCCCCTCACTTCCCTTGCCCAGGCTTCAGAGCAGCCCAGCCTATAGAGATAGGCTCAGCAACCCTACTCCACCCCAGAAGAGGCCGGCATTCCTACCCAAACATGCGAGCTGCCTCACCTTGCGCTGCCCCCCAGCTTCAAAGCCAGCTTTCCCAGAGGCTTGTCAAGTTCATCATGCACCAGATAGATTTCCTCCGCAGTCATCCCAAACAGCTCCGCTTGATACAGGGAAACACCCTCATTATTACCTATCTGTTCAATGGGATTACAAACGACTCCTATGTAGAAACAGGCTCCCAAGTCCTCACTGT
Source organism: Sigmodon hispidus (assembly GCA_004025045.1). NCBI lineage: Eukaryota > Metazoa > Chordata > Mammalia > Rodentia > Cricetidae > Sigmodon > Sigmodon hispidus. Next base: position 23,551 of record PVIH01023715.1, on the reverse strand, counting down.
GGTAACTGGAGCTCACTTGGCACTTGACACAGTTAAAACCCCTCTCTGGTCCCTGTGCCCTCTTATACATGAAGCCCAAAACTCACCAGCTTGGGCCACGCTGCGCCCATTGATGTTCATGAGGCGCCGTGGCCGGAGCAGTACCAGCTGGGCATCTCCGAGGGGGGCCAAGGCAAGGTCAGCAGCGCATCGAGAGTCACGAGCCCAGCTCTCCGCCACTCCCAGTCGCCTCGCTATTTGCTCCAGCACTGCCATACCCACGCTGTGCCGTGTGCCAGGCATTCCATGGTTTCCCAGACCAACCACCTGCAGCACAGAAAGCAGACCAGATAACCACACAGGACCAAAAGCAGTGATCAGGAAAGGAGCGCCAGAGTCGGGAAGGAACACTTAAGGGTCTGGAAACTCCTGGAGGCCCCACAAAAGTGGAGGTGCTGCACCTGGTGCGGGAGCAGAACTCCTACAAATCTGGAGTGGGTCATCTATTTAAGTACAAAAACTGACAGTTCGGCAAAATGGCTCAGAAAGTAAGGGCACGTGCTGTCCTGACAACCTAGGTTCGATCCCCGGGACCCACAGGGTGGGAGGCGAGTACCAACTCTCTCAAGCTGCCCTCTGACAGCTACATGGCACATGCACACACAAATATAACTTTAAAAAAAAAAGGGACGGGGGTGGACTGACAAGGAACTTGGGAGACTTTACCCAGGAGACAGTGACAAAATCGGAGCCCGGCCCGAATCCCTGTGTAGTGGACCAGGCCACACTCACCAGCCACCGCTTCCCGGGAAACCGAGCCTCGGGAACGTACTGCCTCAAGGACCAACTCCGCCGCATCCCGGAGCCTAAAAGGCCGGACCGCAGCAAGCCGCCCCAATTCACGGCCAGAACCCCGCCCCTTGACGTCAGGCAGCCCTAAGCCAATAGCATCGCCACATGCCCAGCGACGACCAATCCAGACCAAGTTCGGAGGCCTCCATGTTTCTGCGGGGCGGAAGTGGGCGGAGCGCAGGCTAGGGGAGACGTCTGCAAGCATTCCTCGGCGTCGCGTCACCACGCATCGCCCTCGCCTCCCTACGTTTTCACCCTGCCCAGCCTCAGCCCGCAGGTTCTTTCCTTGACGTAGGCCTGGGCCGGCCCAGCTAAGTTTCTATTGACTCTGGAGGCGTTGCCAAATGGGCGGAGCCTCTGGGCATCCTGGAGCTGGTGCCTAGCAACCGCTAAGGCAGGGAACCTGAGCGCTCAGACCAGAGGCTAGCCTGGAAACCAGTCATGACAAGTGCTAAGGTGAGCGCTGAGGGGAAGGAGAACGCCGAAGCTTAGGGCAGGGTCAAGAGAGGCTTGAGGCAGGAGCAGTCAAGCCCTTCAGGGAGGTCTATGAGAGTTCATCGTCTGTAGTGTGGGAGGGGAGAAGGGTGACTGGCCGCCTACTACACAAGGAGAGGGCGGAGAGGTTTTTAATTGTTGTTCTGTTTTTGTTTGTTGTTTTGGTTTTTCTTTTTTTTTTTTAAACTTTATTTGTTTATTTATCTTGGTGTTTGCCTGGAACTGGAACTACAGACAGTTGTTAGCTGCCATGTGGGTGCTGGGAATCGAACCCGGGTCCTCTGGAAGAGCAGACGGTGCTCTTAACCGCTGAGCCATCTCTCCAGCCCCTGTTTTGGTTTTTCAAGACAGGGTTTCTCTGTGTAGCCCTGGCTGTCCTGGAACTCACTGTATACACCAGGCTGACCTCGAACTCTTGAGAGATCTGCCTCCTTCATCCTTGGGAGTGCTGGGATTAAAGGTGTGTGCCACCACTGCCCAGCTTGCATTGTTTTTTATAGACAGGGTTTCGTTGTGTAGACCAGGCTGGACTCTTAACTCAGAGAAATCTGCCTGTTTCTGCCTCTCAAGTGCAGGTTGTAAGTGTCAGAGCTCAGACAGATGTTTAGTAAAGTATCTTGGCAGTCAGGAGCCAAGGAGTACCACAAAGTCACGGTAAGCGCAGCAGGTTACAGCTCTGCTCCAGGGAAAGGTTTCCCCGATGCAAGTATAACAACTCTGTCTGGGAAATTTCCCTTGTGAAAGATTACAGTTCTGCTCCAGCAAAATGTTACAGCTCTGCTTGGATCTCCTGGACTCTGCTCTGCTAACAGAAAAATTTCTCTAACAAACAGTTACAGTTCTGCTCCCTCCCAGCTTTGACAAAAGTTGCTATATAGATAGGCTCTGCTAGGCCAAAATGTCACATCTCACTACAAACCCCACTCAAGACTTATTTGGAAAAGAAAACTCCAGGAGAGTGGCTGCCTCTGGTGTTTTTTTTGTTGTTTTTTTTTTTTAACTTTATTTATTTATTTGCCTTGGTGTTTGCCTGGAACTGGAACTACAGACAGTTGTTAGCTGCCATGTAGGTGCTGGGAATCGAACCCGGGTCCTCTGGAAGAGCAGAGGGTGCTCTTAACCGCTGAGCCATCTCTCCAGCCGAGTGGCTGCCTCTGGGCAGCAAACTGAACAGGATATAGAGTTTATATAGGACTTGAGGGAGGGGGCAGTGCTTTCCAAGGTGGCTTGGAGCAGGAGGGTTTTGTGGCCTGATTTTGAGGCGAATTCAAGGAGATTAGTGGTATTTCGTGCCCAGGGATTGGTAGGATTCAGTAGCCTGACTCTGGGGCAAGATCAGGGATTGGTGGGATTTCAAGCCCTAGTCCTGGGGTCAAGTCCGGGCTAGGGTGTTTTTCCTTGGCCCAGGTCTTCAGAGGGTCTAGTCAGGGCAGGGTGTTTTGTTCCTTGGCCCTTTCACCCTACACATGTACATGTCGCCACCGCCCAGCCCAAGTGGAGAGATTTTTGAGGCCTGAAACACAGGACTTGAGGATAGACAGACAGGTCCCTGATTCTAGTGAAGCCAACCACTCAGAAGTGAGAAGTCAGGGCAAGTGTTTGCTCAGTTGTGGCCTGCTGGGTCTGAGAGCACCAGGGGACTTTTCAGGAACTTCAAAGCCCCTGAGCGCAGTGAGCAGCTGGGTCTGTGCTGGGGTGCTGAGGACAATGGACAGCTATAGCGCAGGGAGAGCAGGCCGGAGGGGAGTGGGCAGGGTGTGCAGTGGCTGAGGACTCTCATTCTCTTGATCTTGACCACAGGGTAGGGAGAGAGGGCAGGGCTAGAGAAATGTTGGGACATCTGGAGGACAGCTGAAACCCAGACTGGGTGTTCCTTCTACCAGGGGCTTCCCCACGCCTCCCCCACCAGGCAAAGTCCCTGGGGAAAGTGTAGAGGTGATGAGGGGTACCTGAGGCCTTCTAAGCCTTACTAACCGTGGTTTGGTTCTAGGAGCCTGACAATGCCCGCTCACAGAAAATCCCAAAGCTACAGGTTCCTGAAGCCCGAGAGAAGACCCTGAAACGTATCTTTGGGAGCAGCCAGGTGTTCTACAGCGTTAGCGATTTGAAAACGAGGATGACAGGGTCAACAGTGCCGGTCAAAGTCAAAGAATAGTGAGTGGCTTCCTTGTCCCCAGCCCTAGGTTCCTGATCCACACAGTCATTTCCGTGGAGTGCAGCTCTGATGGCTGCCATCCCACTCCGGGCCTCAGTGAACACTAATGGATAAAAGATAAAAAGCTAAAAGAGCTCCAGAAGGCCTGCCTGCCTGCCTGCCTCCCCTGGAACTCTGGTTGCTTTTCCAGCCTCTTTACCTCAGCCCCCCTCTCAGAATGGACTGGGCTGGTCAAAGATGAAGGCCAGTCCCACTGCCTGAACTCTCCTGTCCTCACAGCTATCATCAAGGCCATCAATGCCTACAGCAAGAGGACTGGGAGATGGCGGTGCTTTTCTTCTCCCGTGCCCTCCACCTGAACCCCCAGCTGGTAAGAGGAGACTGAGTCAGCATAGACCCTGGAAGCCCCCCTCCCTGTCACACCTGCTAGGCTCTTGAGGAGCCCGAACCCTCACCCTCCCTGCCCGAGGGGCAGATGACTGAGAAGACTCATCCATCATGGTGGGTCTCTTTGCCTTCAGGCTGACTTCTATGTTTTCCGCGCTGAGGCCTTCATCCAGCTCTGTGACTTCTCCTCTGCTCTGCAGAACCTGCGCAGGGCCTACTCCTACCAACCAGACAATGACAAGTACCTGGATCGCCTGGCCTTTGTACTCTACCTACAGGTAGGTGCCCATCTGCTCCCACCCACAGAGGGCCGCACACCTTAGAGCAGCCACGGGCTTGTCCTCAGACCTAAGGAGCCTTTCTGGAATCAGATCCGAGTGCCTGTGCCTATCCCCCCACACCTGCTGTCTGTCTCCACTGGCTGACTAATTTAGACAGTTAGGAGTGTCTAAAGAGAACTTTGCAGGAAGGATATGATCTACTCTACACTGTCCAGTAGCCACCAGTCACATGGAAGTTGTGAGCTATCAAAATGTGCCAAGTATGACTGAACTACATTTTAAATTTGATTTGTGGGAATCATTAGGGGTGTGGGTCAGTGGTAGGATACCTGCCTTGCATACAGGGAGGGGAGCCCTGGGTACTATGCCTAGTACTAAATAAAAGGTTAATTGCCCAAAGTTTATTTTTACATTTCCTTATTCATGCCACAGTTAGTTGTCTCTTTCTACCATGTGGGCTCTGGGCATCAAACTTAGGTTATGAGGCTTGGTGACAATGCACCTTAGTCACCTCACCACCCTTAGTGTCTGCCTCAATGCTTAGGTTTTCTGGTTTTGTTGCTATTTCTTCTTCCTCCTCTTCCTCCTTCTCTTCCTCCTCCCTCCTCCTCCTTCTCTTCCTCCTTCTCCTCCTCCTCTTCCTCCTCCTTCTCCTTCCTCCTCTTCCTCCTTCTCTTCCTCCTCCTCCTTCCTTTTTCTCCTTCCTTCTTCTCCTCTTCCTCCTCCTCCTCCTTCTTCTTCTGAGACAGGGTTTCTTTGTATAGTTGTCCTAGAATTCTGCAGTGTAGACCAGGCAGGCCTTGAACTCACAGATATGCCTGCCTCTGCCTCTCAAGTGCTGGGTCTAAAGGCGTGTGCCACCACCACCCAGGAATGTGTGTTTGTTCTCTGAAGGCCAAATTTTGGGCAGAAGTTGAGTTGGAGTGGAACAGTGGTAGAACATTTGCTAATATAACAAGGACCTGAGTTAGAACCTCAATACCACAAACACTGAATCATCTAGTTTTTACAAAAGAGCTTTGGGGCTGGAGAAATGGCTCAGCGGTTAAGAGCACTGACTGTTCTTCCAGAGGACCTGAGTTCAATTCCCAGCAACCACATGACATCTAACAACTGTCTGTAATTCCAAGATCTGACACCCTTACTTACACAGTTATACATGCAGGCAAAACACCAATTCATATTTTTTTAAAAAATCAAAATATAAATAAATTTTAAAAAACCAACCAAACAAAGAAACTTTGGGGTCAGTGAGGTGGCTCAGCCAATGAGGGGCTTGCTTCTAACCCTGACACCCTAAGTTTGACATCTGAGACAGAGCCCTGCAAGTTACCTAGGATTGGACACATGCTCTGCACTAGGTGCCTGCCTCAAGTCATACACAAAATAAATAAATGTAATAGAAAAGAAACATTGGGCCAGACATGGTGGCTCAGGTTTGCAATCCTAGCACTCCACACAGGCAGGAAGATGGTCCTGAGTTCAAGGTCTGCCTGAGTTACATAGTTCCAGGCCAGTGTGGGCTACAGTGTGAAACACTATCTAACCAAACATTCCCAAGAGGAGACGGGAGACTCCTCAAGGCACTCAAATAACTGTGTTCTGCCATCTCACTTCCTGTGTGACCTTGGGAAAGTTGCTTCACCTCTCTGGGCCATCTTTCCTTCATCTGAAAGGGGGTATGCTTGTGAGTGCTGGGCCTTTGGCCAGAGCCATACTGCTCTCACTCAGTGTCCCACTGTGGCTCCTATCTCTGTGTTGCAGTATTCCCGTTTCTGGTGTCTCTACACAGCTCTGCATATTTTCCCATCTCTGTTTCTTGAAGTCTCTGTCCAGGTCTTTCTTCCTGTCTTCTGCCAACTATGGAGTTCATCAAAGCTGGAGTTATAAGCAGAACTGACGGTCTCTGTCTCCTCAGGGCCAGTGCCTGTATGAGCTGTGTGACTTCCAGGAAGCCCTGTATATCTTCCTGCAAGCCTCTGACCTCCAGCCGCAGAACCCTTCCTTCAGTTACCGCTGGTGAGTGTGCTGTGCTCCCCACTCCCAGCACCTCCCATCCCCCCCTAAGTGCACTCCTGCCCTCCCCCAGCATGGCCTGTCTGCTGGCCCTGAAGCGGCATCAGGACTGCCTCTCACTCATCACCAGGGAAGTGAAGCAAGGTCGGGCCAGTGCTGATGTCTACATCCTCCGGGCCCGGATCTACAACTTCTTCCAGAAGGTAGTAAGCAGGACCGGTGTTGTGGCCTGGAACCCCCAGTTCTGACCTCAAAGTCAGAGATCCCCCTGCCTCCGCTGGCCCGACGGCCTGGCGTCCTGCTTGCATTCTTATGTGCACAGTGGAATAGTTCTAAAGCTCCTTGCCTCCATGCTGGGCTGAGTCAGGTCCAGAGAGCACAGGAAACAGCTGGGGACGGATAGAGAGGAAGTGAGGAGGATATGGGCAGAGAGGGGCCTGCTGTCTTCCTGAACAGTGTTCCCTAGAGGATGCTTCCCAGTTCCTGTCATGGAGACTGTCAGGTGTAACAGGAGAGGGATAGGGACTGGGTCCTGCAGAACTGATACAACAGAAGGAAAGAGGCTCCAGAATGGTGTGCAGCATTCTAGGTGAACAAGCGTTGGCAATGGGTAGCTTCACTTTATTTCACTGGGCAAGGAAGGGGAGTGGCTGAGGAAGGTGCCCAGACAAGCTCTAGTCAGAGGCTGGCCTTTAGGGTCTTACAGAAGACTCAATGGGAGTTCCCTTCAAAGGCATGAGGGTATTCATCATTGCTGACTCCCAGATCCATTCATGTCCTGTGAAAGGATGTTCTGAACCCAGATCTTTGTCCAGGTTCATCCCCCAAGACTGTTGGGAACCCTTGGAGGAAGGTGAACAATAAATCAACCCAGAGATGACTTGACCAGATTCATAAAAGCCCACCTCAGCTGCTCTCTCCCTCACCACTGCACAGTCCTCCCATCCTACCCTCCATCCAGTTACCCAAAGGAGACTGGGGTGCTTGCAAAGACTGTGAGCCAACCAGCTGACCTGCACAGGAGAGGAAGGCATTTGCCTAGGGATGTTCTCTGCTCATACCCAGACTCCAGTCTGCTCTTGATCACAGCTGCTGTTGCTGTAAAGGTCAGAGAGTGGAGGAAGGATGCAGGAGGAGGATGAGGCATCATGGTACTCTCTCCATACAGCTCCTGATGGGGGATAACATTAGGACAAACCACTGATGCTGACCTGCCTCACTGAGGTCAGGCCTGGAGAGGAGCTATTAATGTTGAGGCTGAAGTTGGATTTTTTTTTTTGTTTTTGTTTTTTGATTCTTTTCTCTAATACTTCCTGCCTCATTCAAGAGGGCAAAGTGTAGAGCAACAATTCAGGGGACACAGGAAAGATGGTGTGGTGCTAGCCCGTTACCTAGAGGCCTGCCCTTCTCTACTCCCTACTGGGATAGTACCACCCCACCATGCCACCCCTTCACCCCTGCAGGCTAAGCTCTGCTATCAGGACCTTCGAAGTGCCTTGATCTTCGATCCCAAGCACCCACAGGCCAAAGGGCTACTCCAGATGATGGTGGACCAAGCCAAGCAGTCCCTCCAAGACGCCAGCATCCTGGCCGTGCAGGGCAAGCTGCATCGCGCACTGAAGCGTATCAGCTGTGCCATTGAAAACAACCCCCTGGATCCCAACCTCTATCTCTTCCGGTACCAGGGTAGAGAGGGACTGGCCCTCCCGTGGATCTGTTGTATGGTCTCAGGAGAGTCTGTGACCCTCCCCAGGCTTTGGTTTATCTCTCTAGCCCCAATCACTTTCACCTGCTTTTGACTGGGGTCATGACACCATAGAGGTGGTCTCCATGATAGCCTGGGAACCCTAGTACCCCAGCCAGGCCTGCCCAGTAGTTCATGCTGGGAGGGCATGAAACTAGGGGTTGTATTTGGTTCCCCAAGGATTTGATAGCATTCAGTCTCCCTAATCTGGGTTTTCTCATCTAAAAAGTTGGCTGAAGTATGTGTGCACAAAGGCCTGAACAGGAGCATGTGAGATGGCTCAGGGGCAAAGTAGCTTGTCAAACAAAACTGTCAACCCGAGTTCAAGTCCCAGAACCCACATAAACATGGGAGGACGAGAACTGACTCCATAAAGTTGTTCTGAACACAGAGCCAGCACATAGCTGGTTCTCAAAACAGGAAACTACCCTTGAGAAATAATAAATGCTGGTGACTAATAGGTTATCCAGGCAGCTGGATAACCTATTAGTAGACCAGCACCAGAGGACAGACCTGGGGCTTGAGGCAGAATTCATGACTGTAGTCAAAGGTCATGGAGCAGAATGCCTAGGGTGGGCAGTGGCTTTCTAGCCAAAAGGGATACTTTGGCCCTTGTGTCCTCTCTGCTACCTACCATGTCCACCACCATAGGGGCACCTTGTTCAGACGGCTCCAGCAGTTCGACCCAGCTGTGGAAGACTTCCTAAAGGCGCTGGACATGGTGACTGACAGCCAGGACAGCCTGGTGCAGAAGGCACAGCGGCAGCTGCTGCTGACCTACAATGACTTTGCTGTGCATTGCTATACCCAGGGCGCCTATCAGGAGGGTGTGCTGCTGTTGAACAAGGCCATCAGGGATGAGCATAATGAGAAGGGCCTGTACATCAACCGTGGGGGTGAGCTAGGTGGTCAGGCCCCTGCTAATGCCTGACAGGCCGGGTCCTGGCTTTGCTCTGGGTGTTGTGGGTGCATTCAGACCTTGTCTTCGGGGCCTAGATTGCTTCTTCCAGCTGGGCAACCTGGCCTTCGCGGAGGCAGACTACAAACAGGCACTGGCATTGAGCCCACAGGATGAGGGAGCCAACCTACGCATGGGTGTGCTGCAGGAGAAGATGGGATTCTGTGAGCAGACAAAAAGGTGTGATCTGAGGCTAGGAGGGTGGCTGGCAGGGAATGTGCTCACCAGTGCCACCACTGTCTTAGAATGTCTTTTCAAGACCTACCTCTCCACCCACTAGCCTCCCTCTAAAGATTCCCACAGAGCTTTGGTTGGTTTCCAGCACCCACGACAACTTACAGCCACCTGTTACCCCAGTTTCAAATGATTAAGTATGTAAATGGTTCCCAAACATGCATACACATTTAAAAAGTATTAGTGCGGGGGCTGGAGAGATGGCTCAGCGGTTAAGAGCACCGTCTGCTCTTCCAGAGGACCCGGGTTCGATTCCCAGCACCCACATGGCAGCTCACAACTGTCTGTAGTTCCAGTTCCAGGCAAACACCAAGGCAAATAAATAAAATAAATAAAGGTTTGTTTTAAAAAAAAAAAAAAAGTATTAGTGCGGGGGCTGGAGAGATGGCTCAGAGGTTAAGAGCACTGACTATTCTTCCAGAGATCCTGAGTTCAATTCCCAGCAACCACATGGTGGCTCAAAACCATCTATGATGAGATCTGGTGCCCTCTACTGTATACATAATAAATAAATCTTAAAAAAAAAAATCAAGGGTGTGGTTAAAGGGCAGCTTAAGATCGGGGTGCACTACACAGAGCCCCTTCTTAAAAAAAGTATTAGCACTAGATATAATAGCCCACGTCTTTATTCTTAGTGCGTGGGAGGCAGAGGCAGGTGGGCTCTAAGAGTTCTAGGCCAGCCTGGTCTATAGAGGGAGTTTCAGTAAAGCCAGACTACAGAGCGAGACCCTGTCTCAAAAAGTTAAAATAAAGAAAACAAGCTGGGCATGGTCAACCTGGCCCACAGGACAGCCAGAGCTGTTATAAAGAGAAACCCTGACTTGAAACACCAAAAAAAGAAGAAAAAAAATATTAGGGTGCACCAGCGTTACAGTATCCGAGTATCAAGGTGTGTGACGGGAGCGGGAGGGAGGGGCAGGCCCCTAGTTTTCCTCGAACTCCTTGGTGCCCGTTTCTCCTGGGCGTGTCCCTCCTCAGGCAGTTCCAGACAGCAGAGGACCACTTCTCAGCAGCCATAAGGCACAGCCCTGAGAAAGCCGAGTACTACCTGCACCGGGCCAAGAGCCGACAGCTCCTGCAGAACCTTCTGGGGGCCCGCCAGGATGTTGCCACTGTGCTGCTCCTGAACCCCAGCTATCCAAAGGTGGGTTCCTGCTGCTGTCTAGGAAGGTTCCCACCCTGCCCACCTGACTGCTGTTCCGGGCCCTGCTGCTAACAATGAGCTGCTCCTCCCCCCAGCCCCATTCTCCATCAGCCTCACCCTCCCTCCATCCCACCCACAGGCGGACTGAGACTCCATACAAGCCCAGCCCTCTGAAGCTAGGCCCTGCTCCTCATTAGGGAATGGTCCATTTCTCTTGGTCACCTGCTCTTTCTGGGGCAAAAGGCCCCAGTTTAGAAAGTGTGTAGATGCCTTCTTTGTTCATCCCTGAGGGCAATTAGCACCAGCCCTCTGATCTCTGCCTAACTCTGGTCCATTTACCTGGCAGATAGCCCCGCTGATAACCAACCTCTTCCCTGGCATGACTGTGGAGGAAGTACTTAAGAGTCAAGTGGCCCAACTGGCCAAGCTCCAGCTATGTCGGATGATACAAAGTGGTCCAAGGACCAGCCACCCACAAAGCATTGTGGCGTAAGCTTGTGGGAGCTCTGGCTAGCGGTGGGGACTCAGAACTCCCCTGGTCTAGTTGCCTCCTAAGGCCTGCACAGTGTGGTCCCTGGGGACAGCAAGCTGGACCCCAGAGGCTGATCAAGGGTCCTGGAAACTATGACTTGACAGGCAGAGGTTAATGGAGCGCCACAAAGCCAGAGCCTTGATGAAGTCCTGGAATCAGAAACAGCCTTTCACTGGCATCCACGGAGAAATGGCCACCTTCTGGAGCCTGCAGGAAGAGACCCTGGAAGATAAGACTGAACTCAAGAGAGAAGAAGCAGATAAGAAAGGGGTGAGTAGAACTTATGCCAGGGCCTGGACCCTAGAGTCTAGTGTGGCTGATATCTGACTTAGAGAGACATAGAAAGGGATGCCCTGTGACTATCTTCTCAGCAGGAGAGTGAGATGCTCAGATTTTCTTCCCCCTCAACCCCCACAAGATTTCTTTGTGTAACAGCCTTAGTTATCCTGGAACTTGTTCTGTAGACCAGGCTGGCCTCACACTCAGCAATCCACCTGCCTTTGTATCCCCAGCGCTGGGATTAAAGGCATGCACCTGGCCCAGATTTGCTTTCTATGAGGTCACTCTGCACTGACACAGTGCCTGCTTCTAGAACGTCAGTATATGGGGCTGGGGATGGATCTCTGGCCCAAGTGACACGGCACATGAGGGCCCCCCATAGAGATGGTAGATGCAGGGAGCTAGCAGGGAGGGTAGTGGTGCTAGATTCACTGTAGACAATCTTGGGTACCCAAGAAGGCTGAACTACAGTGCTAAAGGTGATTCAAGTGATCAAGCAATTTCATGTATATAATGTGTATAATACCACTCCTTCTGATAGTAAGATGATGCTGCGATCATACTCTGCTTGGGACAATGGCCACTGTGCCTTGCTTTCCTTACTAAACTTCATAAAGTCTTTTCATTGACTATAGCATAGACAATTACATGAAGTGTGTGTGCAAGTGTATGTGTGTCTTGTGTTTTATGTATGTTGTCTGTGCAGGACACATGCCCATGTGGGTCCAGAGGACAATATTGGGTGTCCTTCCTTTTCTGTTCTATCTTCCAGAGAATAAGATAGCCTCAGAGATCCTCCTATCTCCACTTCTGTCAGTGCTGGTGTTATAGTAGGTGCACATAGCCATGCAGGTGTTAGGGATTTCAACTCAGGTGCTCACGCCTATGTACCAAGCACTTTCAACCTACTGAGATCTCTCTTCCCTGCCTAGTATTATTTCTTTTCAAGACAGGGTCTCACCGCATAGCCCTGGCCAGCTTGGAGCTTACTATACAAACAAAGCTGGCTTCAAACTCACAGACATCTACCTGCCACTGCCTCCCTAGGACTAGGATTAAAGGCATGCAGCACCAAACTGGCCCTGACTGTCTTGTCTTGTTATGTTGCCCTCATAGAAGCCAAACTTTCACAATCCTCCTGCCTCAGCTTCCAAGTGCTGGGACTTCAAGCATGAACCACCACACTCAATTTTAAGTGCACAAGTCTGAAGTGAGGGGCTAGCTGAATCTTTACAAACTAAGCCTGCTGGGGCTGGAGAGATGGCCCAGTGGTTGAGAGCACTGGCTGCTCTTCCAGAGGACCAGAGTTCAATTCTCAGCACCTACATGGCAGCTCACAACTGTCTGTAACTCCGATTTCAGGGGATGTGATACCCTCACACAGACATACATGCAAGCAAAACACGAATGCACAGAAAATAAGAATAAATAAGTCATTAAGAAATGTTGAGGAACTGGAGAGATGGCCCAGTGGTTAAGAGCAATGACTGCTCTTCCAGAGGTCCTGAGTTCAATTCCCAGCATCCACATGGTGGTTCACAACCATCTGTATGTAGTTCCAGTTCCAGGCAAACACCAAGGCAAATAAATAAATAAAGTTTTTTTTTCTTTAAAAAAAAAAAAGAAAGAAAGAAATATTGAAAGGAAAAAAAGGCGAGATGGGGAGAGAGGAGAGACAGCGCCTTAGAAGTGCCTGCACTGGGTGAACGGAAGAGTGAAGGGTGTGGCAGTTCCTAACAAGCATGCCCCAGGCAGGGTTCAGTGCTTTCCAGCCAAGCCTCACGGGAACCAATGTTCATAGGCATGCCTGTCCAGCCAGTGTGTCTGGGTGCTCCCACCTATCCTACAGTCTGTGAGGAACTCTAAGCTTGGAAGAGAGAGTGCTGCAGTGGGGTGGGGGATGGCTGGACTGTCCTGTGACTTGGACACGTGGCTGTGGGTGCAAAGGTCTGCCAATCTGCACCTCCACAGCCTGATTCTTGCTATAGGTAAAGAGCCCCCGAAAGGTGGTATCCCTGTCAGACAGCTACGTGGACCAGACCTCCTCAGGCTCAGTCTTCAGCAGTAAGTCCTTGATGCTCCTGCTAAGCCTAGTGGACCAAAGCAGCAGAAAGGTCAGAGGTCAAGTACTGACCCTTGGGTTCTGCCCTAGATAGCTTTGTTAAGTTACAGGTTACCAGTCCCAACCTCAGAAAGCATGTGGTAAGGACTCACTGGATGGTGCCCAGTTACCCTCAGACTACCCCCCCCTTCTCCCTCCAAAACTTGTCCTTTTTCTCTGCTCCTTAGTGAGACCCTGAACTAAGCACATTCAACAGATTTTGACTCCCAATTTTCCTATCACCAGCCAAGAGGCGGTAAAAGGGCAAAGCAGGAAGTCTGCTCCCCTGTGTGGGGTGGCAGCAACACAGAAGGCTGTTCCCAGCATTCCTTGGTGCAGGATGGGAGCATTGGTCCCCTTCTTCCATTTGTTTATCTCCAAAGTGCTCTGTGACAGTCCAGGTGCCCAGAGACAGGCTTGTGAATGGTCCAGCCCTTGTCCAAGGAAATAAGCCTTAAGTCAGCTAAGGGAGTAGCCAGCACAGCCAGCCAGGTTCATGGGACTGGGTCTCAGAGCATAGAGGTGTGATTAGACCTTTCAAGAGCTCCAGCTGGACCTCAAAGAGCTGAAGGAAGAACAGGAAGTAGCTGCATGTAAGAGATGGGCAGGGCCCTGCTGGACAGAGCCGGGAGGCTTGTGGGAGAACAGGGCTGGGGAGAGCCAAAGAGAGACTGGGGTGCCTAGGCAACGTCTCATCCTGTGCACACAGCCCAGGCATATGGAGTAGGTGGGCCTCGTAGGAGCTATGGGCTGGAGGTGGCCTGGAAGCCCCATTTTCCCAGAGCTGCCTGGAGAGGCAGGCAAGCCTAACAGTTGTTCTCCACACTGTCCCAGTTGTGAGCCTGAGCTCCTCAGGAGGGGAGATGTCAACCAGTCAGGAGTATAGGAGCACTTCCAGTACAGCTGCCACATCTGAATGCTCACTGCCTCAGTCTTCACACCCCAGGAAGAACAGAGAGAACCTAGGCCTGAGTAGGACCCCAAAATTCACTCAGGTCTCTGAGTACCAAAACGAGAGCTTGCTTGAGACCACATCTGCCTATGGTCGAAGACGCCACTCCAGCAAGGCAGAGGCCACCCAAGGCCCAAAGCCAAAGCCTAGGAAGACAGAGCCTCCCCAAAGCCCAAGAAGACAGGGTCCCAGCCTGAGCTCGAGTGTGACAGAAGCCACCGAGGGCCCAAAGCCTAGCAAGAACAGGCCTGCTCTGAGCCCAAGGCAAAGGCTTAGAAGAGCCAAGGCTGTTCGTGCCCAGAGCTGGAAAATCAAGACCCAGAAACCAACAAAGACTTCCAGTGAGACTCTCTTCTCCCATGGTGGAGGTGGAAGCATTGGTAGTTCCAATGAAGCCCAGGACCAGAATTCAGGGCCTAGCAAGGCTGAGGATACCTCAAGCTTCAGTGAGAGCACAGTAACAGGTTCCAGTCAGACTGATACCTCGAAAGTGAGATTATATCTCAGCAAATCCAAGAATTCCCAGGACCAGACTGAGCCCCAGTAAGGTGGAGGCTTCACCCACCCCTAGCCACTATGCCTCTCCCTGAAAGGGCCAAGGAGGCGATGCTGAGGAGAGAACAGATTTTGCCCAACACTGTAGCTTTCAGAAAAGCTGTCTCCTCCAGGGTCAACAAAAAAAAAAAAAAACCTCTGGTCAATGTTCTGATCCCATGGCTAAGTTTATTATTCTTGTTCTCTTCTTGTACAAAATAAAAAAACTTTGAAATTCAGGCTCAGGTGGTAGCTAGCGTCCTTCCATTTGGTGACACTGTAAGGTTCCAGTCTGGCCTTGCTGGTTTCGGGGCTTAGTCACTGGCTGATATGTGGGCATGGAGCCAGGCAGGGTGGGCAGGTAAAAGCCCCTGGCAGGAGCAACTGCGAGCCTTTGTCCCTGAGTTACAGTTCACATTGAGAAGGCTCAGGCTGCAGGGCAGTGGCAAGGCTGTGAGGTTGTGCTGTGCGCAGTAGTTTCCAGGCCTTTCTTCCTTGGCCTGACCAACATCCTTCTTCTTCTGTGCTCTGGGTCCCACTTGCCAGCCAGCCTAGGAAAGAACCCTTCACGAGATGCCCAAGCCTTTCCTGCTTGTTCTGCTAGGCAGAGGAGGCAATGATGCACCTAGGGTTCTCAGAGGAAAAAAGTGATTCGGGAGGCCACTGTTTTGCAGCCATTGGAGGAGAAGAGCTGTTCATCCTCTGGGAAATAGGTGGTACTGTCCAGCACAGCCTGGACCACTTCCTCCCGGGGTTCCAGGCCCAGCTGAGCCAGCTCATTGAGTACACAATGGCGTACATGATGCCGCTGGAGTGGGAGAAAGGGCACCACAGCATCCAGCAGGTGTTCCTCCATGATGCCAGAGTGCCAGAAGCCATCTGCAGGAGGGGCAGGGAGGCATGGTAGTGATGGCGAGCTTTTCAAGCCAGGAGTTCATGCCCACAGGGTTAGTGGTAGGGTAAGGAGTGGGGCTGTTTCCGTGCCCTGAGGTCACAGCGGGGTATGCAGAAGCCTGGGGAAGAATTACAGGGCAGCAGACAATGCTTCAGAGTTCGGGGTCCAGCCCACTGAGTGTAAGAGTCAAGGGCCCACAGGATGGGTCCCAGAGCCAACTTACGGTGAGGGTTGTCCAACACAGCTCGGGAGACTGCGGGCTCCAGCTCCTGAAGACTGATTTCTTCCCTGTCCCTGCGGCTACGCCACGCCTCCAGGGCCACCTGGTTGATCTGCTCACCACCAGTATTGCTAAAATCACAAGAAGCAGACTGAGACTCACTGAGGCTTTAGAGGGTGACACCTAACAAGACTCAAGTGCCTTCTCCCAGGTCCTGTGACAACCAAGTCTCTGTAACACGTCTATGCCGTGCACTTTACAATTAACAAAACAATCTGGGAGGTGGGGTTGACACAGCACCTTTCTACTGAAGCCATCCCCTGAATTGGTCCAGAGTGCTGGAATTACAAGCGTGTGTTACCACACTCAGGCTACAGAATCCGTTTGTCCTTTAACTAGCTTTTCCCACAATGAGTGGGGCATTAGCACTGATCCAGCTTCAGAAGCAGAGGACAGAGCTCTGAAGCTCAGCAGTTTGCCTTAAGAAGTCATGGCTTGGAAACAGAACTGGGGCTAGAGGGTGGGGCTGCTGGTCTCTTTCTCCCAGACCTGTGTGCTGTCAGATACCACAGAGGGATGACCAGGCAGGGATTCCACACTGCAGGAAGGATCTAAAAGTGAGAGCCCAGAAGGGCTTTGAGAATGTCTAAGGGGAAGTCAAGCACCTTAGGGGGAGTATGAGGAGCTGGGCAAGCCTGTGTGGGTGGGGAAGAGCACCCTGCTGGGAGCACAGGCCCAAGCTGGACAGCAGGACCTCTAACATGTCCCTGGCTTGAAATGCTGAACATACCTGATAAAGATGAAAATAGCTTTGCGATAGTTGGTCCCATACACAACCCAAGAGGGGCCCAGAAAGGGCTGCAAGACTTCCATCAGGCCAGGGGGCATCTTGTCCATCTCATCAAAGAGGAAGAGAGATCGGCCACAGACAGTGAGGTTTCCCTGGACCCAGCTCTTGAGTTCCTTCTACGGGGGTAGAGACAGGAGTTCCAAAGAAGTCCAAATCACACCCCCTAGCCCCAAACTTCTTCCCAAGCCAAGAAAAATCCTCAGGAAGATGATCTATGTTTCCAGAGAACACCAACCCCTTGGGATAGATGGTAAAAGGATAGTCCAGAGAGGCACGGAAGCTTATCCAAGGTCACACAGCCAGTCAACAGGAGAGCAGGAACACAAATCCATGTGCCCCAATTGTCTGTCCATGACAGCTACTGACTTGTACAACGGGGAGGCTGAACCTGCCCCACAGTGTTGACACCTAAGACTGATGATCAAGAGCAACAGTAACCAGAGCTGGCAGTCACCAGTGGGTGCTTTCTGAGCACCAAATCAGGGCTAAGAGCTTGCCAGGGGGACCTGAGAATGCAGTCACAGGTTCTCTGTGAGGACGTCTGCCCTGTGTAACAATCATGTCTCTTGATGTCTCTGATACACAGGTGCCAATAATACCTCCTCCCCTGTATCCGAGAGCAAGCTCCTCCATGACCCTCCCTCTGGCAAGCTCTATTCCTAACAGGTTTTGAAGGCCAAGGGTCCACTGGCTGTGTGGTTTAGAACCCCCTGGATTAGGACCAAGAAAAGGGATCCAGCATACCTTGTATTGCTCAGTGTGGCTTGGATGTGGGAAATGGATGGTAGGGGAGAAGTGGTGTACATGAGGGCTTCGGAGGCCACCCTGGAAGAGATACTGTGCCAGCAGGGAGCTAACGTAGGACTTCCCAGTGCCTGTCCAGCCGTGCAGGGAAAGGGCCAGTGGCTTGCTGGGGGCCGGGTCCTGTACAAAGGCCTTCAGTGACTTCACCACCAGGGCCTTGGCCAAATGCTGGCCAGCCAGGTGTTGGGCCAGGTCACATTCCAGACCTAGGGCCACAGAAGGAATGTATATCAAAGCAGATGACAGGGCTGGTGATTCATGTCTGTAATCTCAACACTTGGGAGGCAGAGACAGGGGATGCATCTCTGTGAGTTCCAGACCAGCCTGGTCTCCATAATGAGTTCCAGGCCAAGAAGGTTTACATGGTAAGACAGGGGTGGGGGGTGGGGGTACGATGACGACAGAGAGCGAGGTAGGTAGGAGGGAGAGAGAATGAGAATATGAATCAGTCGAGCATGGTGGCACAAATCTTAATCCCAGCACTCTGAAGGCAGAGTTTGAGGCCAGCCTAGTCTATCTACATAGCTCCCGGAGAGCCAGCGCTATGTACAAAAATCCTGTCTCAAAAACAAACAAAACAAGAAAGCCCAAACAAAACCCATCAAGGCTGAGGTTTCCGGGGAAAGAAAGGCTTGTCTGAGAACTCTGGGATATTCGTCTGAACGAGGGACAGGGGCAGCCATCTGAGCCAGCGCCCGCGCGGCAGCGCCCCCTCCAGGCGGTTTTCTGGATTGCACCTGCCCCGAGTGAGCGCCAGCCATCCACAGGTTCAGCTCAGACCCCGGCCGTTTGCAGCTTTCTCCTCGGGCAACAAGTTCGCTCAAGGGAGGCCTACCATGAACCACCCGGCACCCCGCTGTCAAGGGGCTCTCTCCACACACAGGGCACCCCCAAACCCACTGTCTGATCCTCCCGCCGGTCCCGGCCGCAGCTGCTTCGGGCCCTGGGAGTGCCCGGCTGCCCGCCCCTCCGCCCTGGTTCCCACCCCTCACCCGGTAGGTCGGGCCAGAAGTCGCATTCGCAGAACGAGCCGAAGCTGCAGCGCAAAGAAGCCACGTCCCAGGCGGTGGCAGTGGCCAAAACCAGTCCGAGCAGCCCGAGGATCGAGCCCCAGGGCCAGCAGCCGCGCCTAGCAACCGCCATCCGGTTGAGGCCCGGTTTCAGTCTGAGGCCGCCCACCGCCTGGACTAGTGAACTACAGTTCCCGGTGCGCACCGCTCCGCGGCAGCCACGCCCACTGCCTACACCTCCCGAGTCCCCTTCCTCGCCTCTCTAATGCCGAAGGGTTGTCCAGCAGCAGCACCGGGAATGGGCCTCCAGGGGGAGCCCGCGAACCACCCAATTGGAGGCTGTGGCCAGCGTTTCCATGGTTATGGGTAACCGGGGGCCGTCACTCTACCTCTGGATAAAAGAATTGTTTAGAGGGTGAGGCAACAATAATAACAAAAACTTGTGCGGAAGTTTACACCTTGCTGAGCGCCTTCTCCAAGCTCTTTAAAAAAATGTATATGACAAGTGTGCTCATTTATAACAGCATTTTGAGGCGATCTCTGTCAGTATCAGGAGTCATACACATCCTGTAACATCTGCTATATCCAGGGATGGTGATACTCAACGACATGCACTCGCATTGTTTTGGCTCAGAAAATAGCAGGGTTCGCAAGATGGTTCATTGGGTAAACACACTTGCCACTAAGCCTGAGTTCAATCCCCAGAGCCTGCCTGGTGGAGAGAACCAGTTTGTGCAAACTGTTCTCTGATCTCGACACGTGCATGCACACACAGACTAAAATGGCTAAATTAATTAATACAGCATTAATGTAGTTTCATAAGTCTGAGTAGTTCAGAGGTGTAACTTTTCCTTTTCTTACTTCTGTCTCTCATTTTTCAAGGCAGGATTTCTCTGTGTAGCCTTTGTTGTCCTGGAACTCGTTTTGTAGGCCAGGCTGGCCTTGAACTCGGAATTAAAAACATGAGACCCTGATGTCTGGAATCCAATGAACAGGCTCCTGAGGTCTGAGGCTTGATCTGGGATCAACACCAGCCAACCCATACTTCCCCATCCACTTGTTTGTTCTAGTATTGTGGCTCAGGAAAAGTCCCTCCTCCCACCAGGTGTCAGTTTATAAAGGAAATTGGGATCCTTTATTTAAAGATTTTTGTTTTTGAGGTGGGAACTCTCAGTTTGCAGCCTAGGCTAACCTTGATCTCAAAGATCACTACACCTTTTAGTTGAAAGTTTTTGGTTTTTTTTTTTTTAGTTTTATGTGTATGGGTGTTTTGCTTGAACATCACGTGTCTGGTACCCACGGAAGCCAGAAGAGGGCACCCTTGGGACTGAAGTTAGAGATTGTAAACCACCATGTGAGTACTGGGAATTGAAGGAGTCTTCTGGAATATTAGCCAATGTTCTAAACAACTGAGCCATCTCCCCAGAACCCTGACCTCTAAGAGTCCCTTTGCCCCAAACTCTGGACTTATTGCATGTTTATGGCTTCTCTGGACAGGCCCCTACTTCCTGCACTGGCTTGGACTGTTTCCCTTGCTAATGGCTGAGCTCCTGTGGTCAGGAATGGCTTCTTATCTGTTGTAACCCTGTTTCCCCATATAATATGGAAAGTCCTTGGTGCTAACCAGGGATTTGTTGAAGTTTTTCACCGTTCAACCTAAAGAGAGTGCCTCTTTCTACCCAGGCCTCACAGGACAGAAGAAAGAGCCATTAAAGTTTATTATATGAAAGAGAGAACATGGCTTCTGTACATGTATTTACAGGTCAGACTTATTTACAGCAAAATGGAGACCTGGAGGAAGGAAGAGGAGAGGGGAGCCTCCCATGGCTCAAAAACAGGGAACCTCCTGGAAAATGGGAGCAGCCGGTGCGAGGGACAGAGGTTCCTGTCCTGGGAGGGAGACTCCGTGAAGTGCCAGTGTGATGGAAGAGTGGAGTTCAGAGTCCATTCAGGACCCTGGAAGTGCAAGGGGGATCCTGGAGTTGAACCCAGAACATTCTTGGGCCGATCACAGTGTCCCTACGGTGCTCTGGGGAAAGTCCTGAGCCCCTCTGCCCCCAATGCTGCTTGCAGCTGCAGAGAGGCAAGGTCTCCAGTGTCACAGCTCGCTGGAGCGGATGGCAGGTTCCAGCTTGTGGGACAAGGCGGTGAGGACTTTGTCAAAGTTCTCATAGCGCCGGGCCTGGCTGCTGTTGGCTCCCTGGCTGCCCCAGAGGAGCCGCATCTGGAACTCAGTACTGAATACTTCCAGGAGCTCTGGCCGGGCCTGGAACCCTGTGGGGAGGGAGTGACATGTGACATGGTCAGGAGTCTCTTCAAATCCTTTCAGGGCCCTGCTCATCAGGGATCTTCCCGTAGCTCTTTCAGGGACCCAACAAAATACACTGAAGAACATGGCCTTGCAGTTGGCACCTAGTCTTTCTTCAACTTTGGCAACTTGTGATTTGTAAATGACTGGACAATAATTTATATTTGTGCACGTGTGGGTGGTGCTGAGGATGGGACCTAGTATTTGTGCATTCTAGACAAATACCTGACCACTCAGCTACCTCACCCTTTAAAAGGTAAATATTCCTGTGAATCTGGGGGGAGATCTCAGAAGAGCCTTCTTGGGTTTGTCTCAAAGTTACTTTTTTTTTTAAGAAACATTTTTTAAAGTGCATGTAATTCTTTTCTTTCTGAAAAAGATATGCCAGAATATTCATACCATGTATCTCTGGGCAAATAGATAATTTTCTAAATAATTATTAATATTATTATTTGAGACAGTCTCCTTATGTAGCCCGGACTGACTTGGAACTTCCTATGTAGACCGTGTGCCTTGGCCTTAGAATTGCCTGCACTCCAGGCTGGCCTTGAATTGACTAAGAAGCCGAGAGTGATACTGAACTCCTGCCTCAGTGCTGGGATGGACTGCTAAGGTGTCTGCAGTGCTGAGGACTGAATCCAGGGCTTTGCATGCGAGTTGAGCACCCTCCAGGTTTTTTTGTTTGTTTTGTTTTTTCCAGTTTAACTAATGCCCAAAGCAATAAATAAGCCATTGTTTGAAGCTATTTTCTCTGCTCCTTTCCCAGACTTCTCTGTTCCCCTAGCCAAGGCTCCTTGAAGACCAGGCAGGTCCGTCTTCATCCTGGGCTTTGGCTGAGCACTTTGCCAACAGCTGTGCAAAGACAGCTGCTTACTTCCCAGATAAGAGCACTGAAGCCCAAGGCAAAGGTGTCCAGAGTCTCTCAGCCTACCTGACTTGATGATCGCACCAACAACTGCTTGTGGAGTGAATGACAAGATGGACAGACAGATAAGGAAGCCAGGAGTCAAGACTGAGAAGTGGAAAATGTCAGTGGATGGCTGGAGACAGAGAAGCAGCATAGACAAAGGCAGATGGAAGGGAGCCAGAGAGGTAGGATCCTTGGGACATGGCAGCCACTCACCCTGCAGCTTGACCTCGGCATTGGTGTGATAAAGGCCCCCATGGTGTGCCATAGTTCGGGCTGCCTCCAAATGAGCTAACACAACTTCCACACCATGCTCCGTGCTGCCCCAAGGTTCAGGACCTTCGGCGGGGGCCGAATCACACTCCAACAGAGTTATGAAGGGCAGCACATGTGGAAATGTGGTGTTGCTCAGTGGCAGGCTTTCTGTAGAGAGGAGCAGCAGGTTAGACCAGAAGACCCTGCTACCTACGACAGCCCCAGAGATGCCTTAGGCCCCAGGAGGAGCACCCAGGTCACCTGAGTGAGTCCCTTCTTTCCGTGATGACCCCACCCTGGACGTGGATAGGGGAAGTAAAGAAATCAACCTCTCACCCTTGCTACCCCAGGAGCCTTTGGCAACCCAGAGAAAATTGAGCTTATGCAAAAATCGCATAGTGAGATGGGGCCATGGGTACCTTTGCCTTCATTGAGGCTTCTGAGGAAAGGCTTGAGCTTCTTCTCGTATAGAATGGCGCCCTCTGTGTGTCGTTGCCGCAGGGTCACCCAGGTCTGTTCCAGCCTCGAGATCTGGGGAGAGCAGACTATGAGAGACTGGCTAGGAAAGGAGCCTCCCGGAGCAGCTGGCCACAGACGACCACACTTAATGAACACCCAGACGGGGGACAATGATTATTTTTCTGGCTGTCACTCAGGAAATGGGGAACAGTGTTACACTGTTTTTCATAGGTCATCCATGAAGACATTGCAACACATTTTATAAATTCTCAATCTCAGTTTTCCACTGTGTAACCTCCCCTGGTCACTACTCTACCTCAGATGCCTGCTCTGTAAAATGGGACAATACAGGATCTCTCTAGCAAGGCTGATTTGAGGAATCAGTGCCAGTGAAGGGCTGTGTGGTACAGAAAACTCATCAAATGATAGACATTGTATGTTATGGTTGTTCTGAAGCAAGGTGTCATGTACTGAATTTCCATTCCTACTGCCTCCACCTACCAGGTTCTGGGGTTACAAGCATGCATAGCCATGCCTGGTTTATGAGGTACTGGCAAGCAACTCTTATTAGTTGAGTTGGAACCTGGTCCCGCTGTACGTTCTATTTTTTAAAAGATTTATTTTATGTGTATATGTGCTGCCTTAGTGTACTTTTGTGTGTCGTGTGCACGCAAGTGCCTGTGCAGACTAGAAGAGAGAGGTGGAGTTATGTGGATACGGGGCATTCCAATGTGCCTGCTGGCAAAAACAACATGCTCTCTTAAAGTCTGAGCCACATCCCCCACCCATCCCACCCATGCTGTATATTCTTTAACCTCGGTGTTTCTCATTCATCATAGATAGGGTAACTGAGGCCCGGAGACAGATCAGATCATAACACCTGGGAGGGCTTGGCTCTCTTGGTTGGTCTTTATAGAGGGACCTAGGAAGCTCTTGTATTTTCCATGCACAATCTTCCTCTCAGGGAACTAATGCGCCTCAGGCCTCCTGCAGACAGCCTAGTGAATATTCCGTGGATCCCACAGTACCTGGGCCATCTCCAAGGCGCCCATGACCGCAGCGAAGCTGAACATGTTGCCCATCGTCCCCCGCAGCTCAGCCGCCAGCTGGATGGTCTTATGCAGCAGTGCTGCCCGCTCCTCCGCAGAGCCTGTGCAGCCCAGGATATCCACCGCCAGCATGATGGACATGGTATGGAAC
>PVIH01023714.1:0-24250 GCA_004025045.1 Sigmodon hispidus | reverse complement strand
TTTTTGTTTCAATTGCATTGATTTCAGCTCTAAGTTTGATTATTTCCTGCCGTCTACTCCTCCTAGGTGAGTTTGCTTCTAATTGTTCTAAGGCTTTCAGCTGCACTGTTAGGTCTCTAGTGTGGGATTTCTCAAGGTTTTTCATATAGGCGTCTAGCGCTATGAATTTTCCTCTTAAGACTGCTTTCATTGTGTCCCATAAGTTTGGGAACATTGTGGATTCATTTTCATTGAATTCTAGGAAGACTTTGATTTCTTTCTTGATTTCTTCTTTGACCCAGAGATGGTTCAGCTGATTGATGTTTAGTTTCCATGAGTTAGTAGGCTTTCTTTGGGGTTTGATGTTGTTGACCTCTAACTTTAGGCCCTGATGGTCCGATATGTTACAAGGGATTATTTCCACGTTTTTGTATCTGCTGATATTTGCTTTATGACCAACTATGTGGTCAATTTTGGAGAAAGTACCATGAGGAGCTGAGAAATATGTATATTCCTTTGCCTTTGGGTGGAAGGTTCTGTAGATATCTATGACATCCATTTGCATCATAACCTCATTTAGACTCCTTAGTTCTCTGTTGAGGCTCTGTCTGGTCATTTATCAACATTTTTGTGTGGAGATCTTTGAGTACCAATTTTACTTTACTCTCTAACAATTTTATTGTCTTGATGTAAGTACTTCTCTTTGATTTTTTCCTTCTTGCATTATTCTATTTCCTCTGAATTTGTTTCTTTTTTCTCTTAAATTATCTTGAATAAGACCTTTCTCTTCAGTTTATAGTAGTCCTGCACTGGTTGTAAAGTTAAAAACGACATTGGAAAATTTCTAAGTATAGCCTAGGTCACTCAATATGAACCAAGTGCTTGGAGATTATATAAGATGCCCAGATATCAAAAATGTTTACACCCCTGGCAACACATGTTTCTTCCTGTTCTCAAGCTTTTAACTTTATACTTAGTTTTAAGGAGTTTTACTAAAATGTGTCAGTGCTTTTTTAAAATTCTAGTTGTATGTTTAGATAACAATGAAACTTTTAACTTTCTACCCTTCATCAAGTTTATGAACCAACCTTTTTGTTGTTTTTAGAAATGTATTTGTCCAATTTACCAAGAACTCTGATCTTTGTAAGTTAAAAATCTATATTTTTCATGAGACCTCAAAGCAATGTTCCATTCTTTTGTGCTTCTTCCCCCTTGCAAAGTTCAAAGTTTAAAGTTCCTTGTGAATTTGTATCAATGTCTATAATCCATCTGTTATTAACTTGTTGGAAGCCTTTTTAATTTTTTAAAAATTTTCAGGACAGAGAATGAGAAATTGTGTAAGTTGGTCCATGTGGTATTTTGATTGTAATTGACCCCCATAATCTCTAGGAAGTGACAATATTAGGAGGATCAACTTTTTTGGAGTGGGTATGGCCTTGTGGGAAATGTGTCACTGTGGGTGTGGGCTTTGAGTTTTCATATACTAATACTGTCCAGTGTCTCAGTCAACTTCCTGTTGCCTATAAGTCAAGAATTAGCCAGTACCACTTCTTGCTGTATGGAGTCATGCTCTTCATCATGATGGTAATGGACAGAACTTCTGAAACTGTAAGCCAGCCATGCCATTAAATATTTTCTTTATGTGAGTTGCTGTGGTCATGGTGTCTTCATAGTGATAGAAATCCTAACCAGGAAAGAAGTTGATGCCAGGGACTGGGGTATTTCTTTGATAGGCTGAATCATATTTTTGTTTGGAGTAATAAGGACTCTGGAAGCTAAAGTTAGGAAAGCAGTGGAATGCTTTAAGTACTGCTCAATGGGCCATACCAGTAGAGTCATGGAAGCCAGTGATGCTGGGTGTCATTTAATGAACTGTGGTTATTAAGAGGCTTTAGAGGAAGAGCATGTTAGTATGTGGCCTACAGATTGGTCTTGTGATATTTTGGTGAAGAACATGGCTGCTTTATACCCTTTTCCAGTCTACCTGAAGCTAGAGTGAAGAGTTTTAATTAATTCTTTTGACAGAAGAAATCTCAAAACTCCTAGTATAGACTATGTTTTGTGTTTATTAGTGGTTATCTCTAAAGCAGATTTAAAATGAAAAGGAGGAAACTGTGAGGAAGCAGTTTCTATCCAGATGGTGTCCTTAAAAGATGGAACATGAGTAACCCAATGAAATCTGCAGTAGTTTGAACAGACCTAGTCTCTAGCACACTAGAAGACAACAGAGTCATGGCTAACTGAAAACCCTCAGAATTGTGCCAAGAAAAAACCAAGGAGTTGTCTGTTTCTGGCTCTTTGTCTGCAGACACACTGTCAGGACATTCTGACTCCCATGTACACATCCATATGACATGGGTTGCATACCATTCAAACTCACTGGGCAACATTGCCATATATTGCTAGCTGATTTGATAATGTATGCATATATGCCAGTGAGTATCCACATTAATCTAGGTCTGAATCTCATGGCTGGTCTTCTGAGTCTGCTTCTCAGGTAACTTGTTGCCTTACCCCAGCTGCCAGAGCAGAGACCCCCACAAAGCTAAACAGAGTAAATTGAAAAACGTAAATTTTGAGGAGAAAAAGAACATCAAAAAATGGATTGGAGCTACATCTTGTGTTCAAGAATAGAAATGGGTTAAGAAATGGAACAAAAGGACTAGTGACCGCAGTGCAAGATCCTACCAAGCTAAGTCTCCAATTTGTAAAAGGGAACTAAGGGAAAGCTTAGAGCTGGGTGTGATGGGGCTCACATTTAATTCTAGCACTAGGAAGGCAGAGACTGGTGAAGAGCTGAGTTTGAGGCTGGCCTGGTCTAGAGATCCAGTTTCAAGGCAGTCATGCCTAGACAATGAAGGACAGAAAGCTGGTGAAAACAATTGAACAAAAGGGTCTATGTTCCGATGCTAGCAAGCAGCAGGACTTAGAATCTTTGGCCTTGTGGTTCTGGCTTTCTAGTTAAGGGAAGAAGAAAGGAGTTATGGAATAAAGCTGCTGAGGCCAGGCAAGTGCCAGACGTGTCCTTGAATGGAGGCTGTGAATCTGAAAGAGAACAAGTGGTGATATATAAGAGAGTTTAGAAGGAGGAAAGGGAAGGAAAACATGTTGTAATTATATTACTCTAATTTTTTATCTTGCGTTATATCTTAGACATGGTGATTTGTATATGCAATGATCCTATTCTTATATGTTTTGTAAATATTGTTATGGTGTATTTTATTATTTTACTTGGTTGTTAGCTAACTTAGTTGAACTCCAAGTGCAAGCTTCATCTCCTTAGTCATAGTTCCCAATTTCAGTTATAACTTAGTCTTTGGTGAGGTACTTTGAGTTCACTCTGTTCATATATAATTCAACAATTGCTGTTTATTTGCTTAGGGCTTATGAGCAAAATATTGAGTTCTGTCTCTGTAACTTGGTCTTTTCTTTGCAGACTTACCAATTCCCAGCTGCTTTGATGTCCTCAGACCATGTCCCTCTGGCTCCTCAACGCAAGTTTTCAATGTCCTTTCTGAGCTCTGGCTGTTCCCGTAAGGATGGATTTGAAAGCACTGCTGAGCAGGAAGCCATAAACTAAAATACATCCTGTATCAGTTCTTTTCTCAGTTGTTGATTTAACTGAACTATCTTTATGATTTTGTTCACTTTCCAATGTTTTTAGAAACTTACTCGAACTTTGCATCTTAGAAAAAAAAAATCTGAATTCAGTTCGGAATTCATGGGTAATCTTTATTGGGGAACACGGAAGTGATGTACTGTCATCAGGACATTGCCACCTAAGTGTGTTGTTTTCATGCATGAGATCAGACACACACACACACACACACACACACACACACACACACACACACACACACACACACACCACTACTAGGGCCACATAAGAGTATATTCAGGAGAGTTACCAGGCAAGTAAAGGGGCAGGGAAGCAAAAGAGAAAGGAGAGATAGCCACTTGGCATTTCCTTTTAAGAGAACTGGTAGGTATTGCCTTATTAAGACCAAATACTTTGGTCATCCCATTCTTTATCATCTCCATTAATGGAATTGCTGTCTTTAATTGAACTTTGTGCACACTGGCTTGTTTTAATCATCCTGTAACTTTTGGCTGTGGTTAGCTATGGGTGCAAATGTGTAATCCTGTTACTCATTGCCTGCTGAGTCTGAGACTCGGGTGGGATATTTAACATAATGGATTGTGTTGTAATAAGTTTTTTCCGGACCCAGTCCGGAGGTTTGTGCCTGGTTTGCGTGCTGCGCTGGCAGTTTGGAACCTGGTTCGCGCACCCGAGGCTTTTGTCCCCCAAAAGAAATGAATCACACGCTTATATACTTTAACACTGTTTGGCCCGTGTCTTATGCCCATTACTAGCTAGCTCTTTTTTCTTAAATTAACCCATTTCTATTAATCTTTTTACCACGTGGCTCAGCCCGTGGCTGGCCGGTACCTCTTATACTGTAGATGTGGGTAGAGAATCAGAGGCAGCCAGGTAGAAGGAGGGTGGAGTTAGTCACTCTGCATCGGACCCCCAAGAAGAGCAGACATGTAAGAGGTACTGGCCAGCCATGGGCTGAGCCACGTGGCGGGAAGATTAATGGAAATGGGTTAATCTAAGAAGAAAGAGCTAGCTAGTAATGTGCTTAAGATATGGGTCAAGCAGTGTAAAGTGTATAAGCGTGTGATTCATTTCTGAGATGAGATTCCTTTGTATATGTATGTGTGAAGTACTGTTGGCTTTTAGGGATTTCTTTTATATATACTTATGAAATACTGAAGACCAATCAGACCATTAATGGACACTTAGTGCAACTTTCTGTAATGAGAATAATGCTATAAAGTAAGACCAAAACTGGTGTCATAGGTGAAATTAACAATTTTCAATATGTTTATATTTTAATTTACAATGGGAAAATGTGTTCCAAAACTGGAAACTCACAATACTATGTAAACTGTGGAAGATTTTAAATGTGATATTATTTTGACTGTTTTAAATTTTAGAGTCTCATTTTATTATGATCAGAATTTTTAACAGGATGTTGAAGTTTTATTGTTTTGAAACTAGTTTGTCGTCATAACATATTGTGCATAATTAGAGTATTTATTTTGTAGGGCTTGTGAATGTGTAGACTTATGTTTACTGCTAAGGGAACAATTATTTATAAAATAATATTAAATCCAGTATTAGCTGCCTATTTCAGACACTTAACACCTGCAGAGATCTGTGTTACACTTACCACACTGAAGTTTTTCTAAAGAGTCATCCTCATTGTTGAAAGTAAATGTACTCTTAGGGTGGGAATATCAGTGTCCAATAAGCATGTGATTATATTAAGGTGGTGGTAGCGGGAAGATAATCTTGATTCCATTGTATATCTTAGGTTTTCGTAAATTTATTGGGAAAATAGATTTTCCTGTACTGCTGACGTTTCTTTTTGGTAAACAGTATCTTTCTAAAAGAAAAAGCATGAAGGAGAATTGAGGTGTGTATACACTTCCTCAGCTGACCAGCATTGTATTCGTGAATACTGTGTATCTGGAATGGACAGCATGGAAGCTGTTCATTTTTCAATCTGAAGTAAAATACTTTGAAGAACTTTAAAAAAAAATGACCAGATGTGTTGGGAGGGGGAAGAGACCTTGAATAAGGATATACAGGGATGAAAAAAAAAAATTCAGAGGGAAAGATGAACACAAAGAAAATATAGGTGTAGCAATCTTATTTGTATTTCCACCCTTGATAAGCCATGCTTATCATTCTTATCCTCTATATAGTTATTGTTAACTCTCCCACATTTTAAATTCTTTTTACTGTGTGTTTTTTTTTTTTTTTAATAAATACAAAATAAAGGAAAAAAAAATAAAAAAAAAATAAAAAGAAAACTGGTAGGCACAGATTTATGTAGCCACGCCTAGGGGCGTGCCCTCCGTACAGCGTGCTTTGCCAGAACCATGTTGGTTTTACCATGTGGCTGCAACATACCAGCAATTCTTATCTCACCCGTGCCATGTTGTATTCGCCAGGAATCCTTACACAGTGCATGGTTCCAAGTGTTTCTTGTCAGTCAGTCTTCAAAATTAAAGGCTTTGCTTCAATGCCTTGTCGGCTTTGGTGCTCAGTTTTTTCCTCCTGCTTATGTCACCTATTTCACAAAAATATGTATTTAGTTTGATCAGTGCGTTTTTTCTACCATATTCTGGTCTAAATTATCATCATGTCTTCGTTATAGTGTTTAGAGAAATACACATGGACCTAAGGTGGAAACTCTCTCCATCCCGGCTGGTGCTCACAGTGCCAGGAGAGCTGTGCAGGCTGGTTCTTTGGAGTAAATACACACCTGCTCATAAGGCAAAAGTACGAATTTGCATAATTCCAGTTGGGGGCTGCTGGAGAGGGGACAGTCACTTTTTAGGGGTGTGAACTGAGTAGTCATTTAAAAGTTCTTCATTTCCAGTGTATGACTCCACACCCATATACATATGTGCAACACTAATTTGACACAGTGGGTTAAAATGTAATTAATTAATAAATATAAAATTAGAATATGAAGTTCAGAGGGAGATACAGTGGAAGGATTTTGAGGGGATTTGGAGGAGAGGATGGGAAATGAGAATTTTCAAGATAAACGTTTTTCATACATGATATTTTTAAAGAATATTTCAAGAAGAGAAAAATTAGAAATTTAATGCCTCATAACTGAGGAATGGATTAACTGTGGTCCATCTGCACAATGGAGTATTACTCAGCAGTAAGAAACAATGATATCCTAAAATATGCAGGCAAATGGATTGATATGCAGAATATCCTCCTGAGCGAGGTGTCACAACCCAAGAAAGAGAAGCAGGGGATGCACTCACTCATTAGTGAATTTTAAGGAAAAAGCAAAGCATACCCAAGCTGCAAACCACAGCCACTGAACACCTTGGGATCTGAAGCACTTTGGACCGGCACCTTGGAGCCCATTCCCTCCAGAGGAACACCTTACTCAGTCTTGATATTGGGGTAAGAAAAGTGGATTTACCTGGAGTGGATGCTGAACTAAGCCACCATGGGACCTTGGGACCTCCTGCCCTTCCTGGGGAGGAGATAAGGAGATGTGGAGAAGAGAGAGTGACTGGGAGGGGCGGGAGACAGAAGGGAGTTTGAACAAGGGGATACATGAATAAAAAACAAGACTTTATTCACAATAAAAAAAAAAGAATATTTTGAGCTGAATCCCAGAGGTTATGGAAACTTGGGTTGTCATTTTTCCACCATCTGAATAGTAATTGCCTTGAACAATTATTGTTAATTTGTAAATGGTGTGATAGCAATGTGGTTATATTTTAGGGTGTTTGAGAAAAATACTTATCTACATGTGGGTAAAATAATGTTAAAATGTTTTTTAATTGATGTGGAAAGGGGAAATTTTTAGAAGTATAAAAGAAATAATATTAGTTACAAATTGAAAAATAAAAGAGTCAGAGAATATGTAGGAGTGTTGTGAAATGTGGCCATTTATATATGACATTGGCAGTACAACCATGACCACACAGTAGTTCTACATTTCTACACATGATGAGGGTTTCACATTTCCTATTATGGGTAGAGGAGTTGCCCGTGATGTATTCTCTATATCTCACATGTTTAGTGCTTGTTATAGGAAGCAGTATCATCTTCTCTAATGCCACTGGAGGAATAGGTTGGAAGGAAAGGTTCAGGGGGGAAAAAAAGACATACCAAAGGATAGGGCAGAATAAAATAATCACCAAACATTGTATATGAGTGTGAAACTCTCATAAGATATAAATATGCTTCTAGAAAATAAAATAGGTTTTCATGACAATTTAATACATGTGTAGCATTGTATTTTCTTCATATTCATTCTTCATTACTGTATCTTGTCGCCACATGATCCCCTTCTCCACTGATAGCTCCCCTTCTTTTTTAATTACACAGACACACACATACATACACACACACATACATACAGAGACACAAACACACACATATACACACAAATACACACACACCTTTCATTTGTTTCCCTACTGCAGTTTCAAAGGTAGCATAATCTGCTAAATGCAGAAATTGTTTTATTTATTTAAAAAGATTTTTTTCCTTATAACCATTGCCCCCACTCCTTTCCCTTCTCCTGGTCCTTCCCAGTCCTCCCTCAGCCTTTCCCCACCCCATCCCCCCATCCATTCCTCAAGTAGGACAAGGAGTCCCAAGGTGGATCAGTTCAGTCTGCATATTCAGCTGAGGTAGATCTGAGTCCCCATCTCAGTATTAAGCCTCGGTTAGGTGTTCCTCTGTAGGAAATAGGCTCTGAAATGTCAGTTCATGCACCAGGAACATAGTCTGATCTTACTGCAAAAGGCTCTACAAATTGCCCAGGCCATTTGACAGTCCTCTACATTTGAATGGTTTAGTTCCTTTCCCTGAAAGATCCCCAGCGGAGTTTCTGACTCAGTGAGCTCCCAATAGCTCCAGTCAGCCATCTCTGTGGGTCTCTTCTTCATGATCCTGATCCCTTTACTCCTATAGTCTCTTCTATCTCTCTCCCTTCAGCTGAACCAGGAGCTCGACCTGGTGCTTAGCTATGAATTCTTCCACTTGTATCCAATGCTGGATGAAGTTTCTATAATGACAATTAAGGTGGTCATTCATTTGATTACAATGGAAGTTCTGTTTAGGCACCCTCTCCACTAATGCTTGGAGTCTTAACCAGGGACATCTCATAGATTTTTGGAGGATTACTTAGGTTTCTTTCTAACTCCATAGTGGCTCTTTCTATCAAGATATTCATTCATTTATTTTTTTTTTGTCTCTCTCTGTTGCTCCTTCTACTCAACCATCTTCTTCTCTCCTAATTTGTTTCCACCTCTTCTTGTTCACTACCTGTTTTGATTGTAGTTTACTCAGGAGATCTTCTCTATTACCTTTTCCCAGGAGGATCCCTGGATGTCTCTCCTAAATTCTTTTTGTTACAAAGCTGTTCAGAGGTTGCGATTTGCTGACTGGATATCTTTGGCTTTATATCTAAAATTCACTTATGAGTAAGCATATACAATGTCTGTCTTTCTGGGTCTGTGTTACCTCACTGAGGATGATACTCTCTACAAATCCATCCATTTGCCTGCAAATTTTAGGTTGTCATTTTGCTTTTTACTTCTGAGTAGTACTCCTCCATTGTGTAAATGTATGATAATATTGTTAATCCATTCTTCAGTTGAGGGGCATCTAGTTTGTTTCTGGGTTCTGGCTATTACAAATAATGCTACTATGAAGACAGTGGAGCTACTGCCCTTGGGGTAAGAATGTGCATACTTAGGGTATATGCCTAAGAGTAGTATTGCTGGATCATTGGGGAGATTGATTCTGAGTTTTCTCAGGAACCACCATACTGATTTTCAAAGTGGCTACAAGTTTACACTCCTTCCAGCAATGGAGGAGTGTTTCCCTTACTCCCTATTCCCTCCTGCATAGGCTGTCATCTGTATTTTTAATCTTAGCCATTCTGACTAAGATGGTATTTCAGAGTTGTTTTGATTTGCATTTTTCTGATGGCTAAGGATATTGAACAATTTTTTAAGTATCTTTCAGCCATTTGTAATTCTTTTTTTGGGGAATTTTCTTGTTTTTTAGCTCTGAACCGAATTTTTAAATTGGATTATTTTGGGTTTTTGGTCTCTAGGTTCTTTTTTTTTTTTTAATTGGGTAAGGACTGTTTACTTCCTAAACAGGGTAAAAAAATTCTGTTTCGGCACTTTTAATTTGAAAAGTGCATTTTCATTATGAATGGCAGTTTAATATCCTGATCCTTTGTCATGCAAATTATGCAACATACAGGCAATCTATTAATTGGACAAAAATGCATTGCAAGCATAAATTATCCTTTATATCGTGACTCGTGAGCCTTTACATCTATTAAATGTGTTAAATGGGACATAGTTAAAGGCCATACAACTTCCAGGCCACTTCTGAAATTTAAGTCCAGTTTAAGATGATTTTAATGACCTTTATTTTTGGCAAAATGAAGTAATTAAGTAATTGGAGTTTTTAAAAATTTTTCACATTTACTTAGCTTAAAATGGAGACAGGATTAAGACCAGAATATAAAGTTTATATACATAATATACATGTAAACTTCTAGGACCCCAAAGACCAAAATAGACAGAGATGTGACATCACACAGGAGCCTGATAGCTCAGGAATGGTGCATCAGAGTGGGGGCAGCCTGTGGTCTGTCCCATGTGCACTCTGAGAAATGAATCCCATTCAAACAGACCAGCATCAGTGCAAGGGACACTTTCTGCCTTTTATTTTGTGTTTAGTTTGTCAACAGTCATACCCTGGAAACACCTATGCCTTCGCTAAGTCCCAGGGTTCTCTAAGTGTGCTCAGCCAAACAGTCCATAGGGCCTTCGGAGCTGAGCCAGGGACTTTCTACCATCCAGGAAATCTTATTACTACAGTGACTTGAACTTCAGCACTTTTCCTTTTACAAGCTGATATCCTCCCCCTGGGAAAGCTCTGCAGTCCTCACCGTTTATATAA
The DNA here is from genome assembly GCA_004025045.1 of Sigmodon hispidus. NCBI lineage: Eukaryota > Metazoa > Chordata > Mammalia > Rodentia > Cricetidae > Sigmodon > Sigmodon hispidus. The sequence continues at coordinate 13,728 of PVIH01023714.1, read as the reverse complement.
TTCATAGCCACAAGCACAGAGGAAGGCAGCAGAAACTCTAAAGCTACCTGATTCCGTGTAGTTTTTTGGAATCAACACGCCTGGGATTATTTAACCTGAGAGAGTAGAGGCCCCTTTTGACAACACAGGCCCGTTTCCCTATCTGCCCTGGGTGCACTGGAGAGGCGTCCTTTCCCTTGTGGGGAACAATGTAGAGGGGTTTTATTCTCTCAGATCATCTTTACTGAATCCGTGTGAGAGTCTGTGCCATCCTTTCAGATATAGACAGGTTTGGACAGGTTCTTTCTGCTAGGCCAGCACTGTGCCAATTGCCAAGTGATGCTCTTCTTCAGCCCCGATTGCTTAGCTTTGCAGGATCTGGCCCTTACTTTAACCTGTTCTGATACCCCAAATTCTTATATTTTCCAACTCCTTTTCTCCTAGCAACTCTTCAGAGAAGGTTTGTTGTTTAGCTTTTTCAGGGGGTAAACGGTGATAGAAAGACTAACTGAAAAATAAAAGTTATGGTCTCTGATATTAATAGGATACCTTATAATTCAAGTTTTCAGCAAGGGTCAAGGCAAACATTTTGAGAGAAAGGCAGATGGCTCATCCATTTGTCCTTCTTAAAATCACACGATGAATGTAACAGTAACTTAATCTCTGTTGCTTACACTGCTGACAAGCCTCTTCTTCTTTTCTTTTTCTTTTTCTTTTTTTTTCTTTTTTTAAAAAAAGATACCATGACATAGAGCTTCTACACACAGGCATCTCTGGAAACCTAGATTTTATGTAAAAGAAATAAACTTAAATCTAAAGTACTAGACTGAGTACTAGTAACACTGCTGTCAGTGGAAGCATTGGGAGGGGCTCGGGAATAGGAATGTGTCAATCTTAGTGAATGAGAGCTGATCTTAAGGGGGATAGAATGGTTTAAACTACGTTAAAACGTCCAAAGAGGGTAGATGACATCACCAAGGCAGAGAGAATGAACGTCGGGAAAAAGTAGGGAGCAGAGACCAGAGGGACAAAGACCACAGCAAAAAAAAAAAAAAAAAAAAAAAAAAAAAAAAAAAAAAAAAAAAAAAAAAAAAAAAAAAAAAAAAAAAAAAAAAAAAAAAAAAAAAAAAAAAAAAAAAAAAAAAAAAAAAAAAAAAAAAAAAAAAAAAAAAAAAAAAAAAAAAAAAAAAAAAGGGCAGGAGGTGTCCCGCATCCAGAGCACAAGCAAGCTCGCCATAGAAGCCGTCCACGTCACCATGATCCCCTTTAGGAGAAGACAGTTCCACTCATCTTCTAGAACAGGCTGATGGCGTCTGGTACATAGAAGGCATTCAGGAACTGCAGAAGGAGTTCCTCTGGTTCAAAAACCTTGTTTTCCCTCCATTAATATACACGTCCTTTGAGGGTTACTGATGCTTAAAAGAGGATCTAAAACCTTGTGCATTCTGTCCATTTCAAAATGCATTTCATTAGATCAAGCAGTGGCAGGGCTGCTATTGAAATGTTTTCTAACAGGCAGGGGCAGCTCACCACTGTCTTGCTACTTTCTGTCTGTTTTGTGGTTGTTGTTGTTGTTGTCGTTTTTATTATTATGAATAAAGTCACATTTCTATCAGTGTATATCCTTCCCCCTCCGACACCCTCTAGTCACTCTCTATTCTCCACATCTCTCCATCTCCTCTCCAGCATGGGCAGGACGTCCCAAGGTCCCAATATTGCTCAGTTCAGTCAGATGTTCCTCTAGGGGAACTGGGATCCAAGGTGTTAGTCCAAGGTGTTTCAGATCCCAAGCTGTTCAGCGGTTGTGGTTTACAGCTTGAACATGCTTTGCTTTTTGCTTTTTTTGTTTAGAGTCCACTAATGAGTGAGTACATCTCCTGCTTAACTGGGTTTGAGATACTTTGCTCAGGAGGATATTCTCCAAATCAACCCATTTGCCTGCAAATTTTAGGATATCATTTTTTTCTTCCTGCTGAGTAGTACTCTGTTGTGTAGAGGTACCACAGTTTGTTAATCCATTCTTCAGTTGAGGGACATCCAGGTTGTTTCCAGTTTCTTGCTATTACGAATAATGCTGCTATGAACATAGTGGAATTAATGTCTTTGGAGTGTGACTGTGCCTCTTTAGGGTATACACTCCTAAGTGCTCTTGCTGGATCCTTGGAGATGTTGATTCCCAGTTTTTTGAGAAACCACCATACTGCATTCCAGAGTGGCTGAACAAGCTTACACTCCCACCAACAATGAAGGAGTGTTTCCCTTGCTCAGAAACCTCTCCACCATAGGCTGTCATCTGTGTCTTTTATCTTAGCCAATCTGACAGATGTCAGGTGGTATCTCAAAGTTGTTTTGATTTGCATTTCTCTGATAGGTAAAGATGTTGAACACTTTTTCAAGTGCCTTTCAGCCATTTGTAATTCTGCTGAGAATTCCTTTTTTTAGTTCTGAAGCCCATTTTTTATTGGGTTATCCAAGTTTTTGGGCTCTAGATTCTTGAGTTCTTTATATATTTTAGAGATCAATCCTCTGTCACTTGAAGTCTTGGGGAAAATCTTTTCTCATTCTCTAGGCTGTTGTGTTGTCCTATTGACAGTGTCCTTGGCTTTACAGAAGCCTCTCAGTTTCAGGAGGTCCCACTTATTGATTGCTGTTCTTAGTGTCTGTGCCACTGGTATTATATTTAGGATGTGGTCACCTGTGCCAATTCGTAGAAGGGTATTTCCCACTTTCTTTTCTATCAAGATCAGAGTGGCTGGGTTTATGTTGAGGTCTTTGATCCACTTGGATTTGACTTTCATGCAGGATGACAGGCTCGGATCTATTTGCATTTTTCTACACACTCACACTGCCATCCAGCTATGTCAACACCATTTGTTAAAGATACTATCTTTTTTCCATTGAAAATTTTGGGCCTCTTTGTCGAAGATCAAGTGTTTATAGGTTTTTGGATACTGCCTGGATCCTCAATTTCATTCCATTGATCTACAAGTCTGCTATTTTTGCCAGTACCAGGCTGTTTTTATTACTGTAGCTCTATGGTATAGCTTGAAGTCAGGGATAGTGGTACCTCCTGAGGTTCTTTTGTTGACCAAAATTGTTTTGGCAATCCTGGCTTTCTTGTTATTCCAAATGAAATTGAGTATTGTTCTTTCAAGGTCCAAAAAATATTGTGTTGGGATTTCGATGGGCAGTGCAGTGAATCTGTAGATTGCTTTTGTTAGAATTGCCATTTTTACTATGTTGATTCTACCAATCCAGGAACATGGGAGAGCTTTCCATTTCCTGATATCCTCTTCAATTTCTTTTTTCAGTGATTTAAAATTTTTGTCAAATAGATCTGTTACTTCTTTGGTTATAGTTACTCCAAGGTATTTAATGCTATTGCAGCTATTGTAAAGTGTGATGTTTCCCTTATTTCTTTGTCAGCACTTTTATGTTTAGTGTATAGAAGGCCTCTGATTTCTTTGAGTTAATTTTGTATCCTGCTATATTGCTGAAGGTGTTTATCAGCTGTACAAGTTCCTTTGTAGAATTTTGTGGATCACTTATATATACAATCATATCATCTGCAAATAGAGATAGTTTCACTTCATCTTTTCCAATTTCTATCGCCTTAATCTCCTTTCATTCTTTTATTGCTTTAGCTAAAACTTCAGAACTATATTGAATAGATAAGGTGAGAGAGGACATCCTTGTCTAGTTTCTGATTTTAGTGGGATTGCTTTGATTTTTTTTCTCCATAAAGTTTGATATTAGCTGTTGGCTTCTTGTAAATAGCCTTTATTATATTGATATATTTCCCTGTATTCCTGGCCCCTGCAGAGCTTTTATCATAAAGGAGTGTTGGATTTTGTCAAGGCTTTTTCAGCATCTAAGGATATGATCGTGTGGTTTTTTCCCCTTTAGTTTGTTTATATGATGGATGACGTTTACAATTTTTTGTATGTTGAACCATGCCTGTATTTCTGAGATGAAGCCTACTTGGTTGTGGTGGACAGTACCTTTTATATATTGTTGTATACGGTTTGCCAAAATTTTGTTGAGAATTTTAGTATCAATATTTGTGAGGGAAATTGGTCTGTAATTCCCCTTCTTTGTTGTGTCTTTGAGTGGTTTAGGTATTAGGGTAATTGTGGCCTCATAAAAGGAATTTGGCAATATTCCTTCAGTTTCTACTGTGTGAGATAGTTTGAGGAGTAATGGTAGTAATTTTTCTTTGAATGTCTGGTAGTATTCTGCACTGAAACCATCTCGACCTGGGCTTTTTTTTTTTCTTGGGAGGCTTTTAATGACAGCTTCAATTTCCTTAAGGGTTATAGGTCTGTTTAGGTATTTAATCTGTTCTTCATTTAATTTTGGAAAATGGTACCTGTCCAAAAAGCTGTCCATTTCTTCTAGGTTTTCCATTTTTTGGAATACAGATTTTCAAAATATGATCTGATAATTTTGTGGATTTCCTGGGGATCTGTTGTTATGTCCCCCTTTTCATTTCTAATTTTGTTGATTTGGATTCTCTCTCTCTGCTTTTTGATTAGTTTGGATAAGGGCTTATCTATCTTGTTGACTTTCTCAAAGAACCAACTCTTTGATTCATTGATTCTTTGTATTGTTCTTTTTGTTTCAATTTTATTGATTTCAGCTCTATGTGTGATTATCTCCTGCCATCTACCCCTTCTAGGTTTAAAGATGCATCATGTATTTAAATTTAAATTATATGTTTAAATATAAATTCTAATTTCAACCAATATAACCAGTATAACAGGCACTCAGACCATAAATACTACTGACACCTTGGTAGAGGCACTATTTTAACATTAAAAACCATCATCACATGGACTCAATACCTACCAAAATAGAAAAACTAACTGTTCCTGATTTTTAAAACAACAATGAAACAGTGCTTTTGTATTTCAGAGTAGAGAGGAGCTCAGTTAATGGCAGTTTGACAGCTTTTCTAATGATGATGAAATGAACTTGATCAAATGTACATTAGAGATTTTAAATTCCAGAACATTCAGTATTGAACAGGGAATTATTTCTGAATAGTATATTATTTGTCAAAATGCCTGAATATACATAAAGACTATTCCCATGAAAGCTCCAGTCTAGCTGGATCATGATAAACTTCTTATATTTCATTTCTGTTTTTCCAAAACACTTGCAAAAGCTCTAATCTGGGGTTCTTTTTTTTAAAGTAATTTCTTTTTATTTAAAAAGTTTTTTTCCCATACCCACCACTGCTCCTCTTCTCTCCCCTTTTCTCCATCCTTCTTCAAACTCTCCTCACCCCATTCCCTCATCCACTCCCTAGGGAGGGCAAGAAATCCCAAAGTGAGGCAGTTTGGTCTGATATATCCAGTTGAGGTATGTCCCAGACCTCTCCCCAGTACCAAGGCTGAGTAAAATGATTCTTTGTAGGGAACAGGCTCTGAGATGTCAGCTCATGCACCAGGAATAAACTCTGGTCCTACTGCAGGAGACTCCACAAACATCCCAGGCTATCTGATAGTCCTGTACATTTGGAGGGCTTAGTTCCTATCCATGAGGGTTCCTCAGCTATTATTTCAGTCAGTGAACTCATGATAGCTTGGGTCAGCCTTCTGTGTGTGTCTCCTCCTCATGATCCTGATCTCTTTGCTTTTATACTCTCTTCTCCTACTCTTCAGCTCAACCAATAGCTAGACTATCTATCTCTGCTTTTACTACCATCTGTTGCTGTAAGAAAGTTCTATAATGTCAATTAGAGTTGTCATTCATTTTATTATAGGGAAAGTCCTGTTTAGGCACTCTCTCCACTATTGCTTTGATTCCTAGTCTGGGACATCTTGTGGGTTCATCAATGCTTCCCTAGAACCAGGTTGTAGTATGTTTCTGGTCAAGAATTTTCATACCCACTCCCAGCCACAAACAATTACATAAAGGCCTACATTAATTTTATGCTGATTGACCTATGACTCAGACATATTTCTAGATAGCTCTTGTTCTTAAGTTAACCTATGATTCTTGTCTTGTTTAGCGATGTGACTTGGTACCTTTTCTTAGAGCAGCATGGTTGTTTTTATTCCTCTGCATCTGCTGGCAATTCTGGTGGTATTTCACTGGCAGCTCTGCTCTGTTCTTCCTTTTTCCAGAGTTTTCTTAGTCTGGGAGCCATGCTCTCACTTCCTGTCCACTTTTTGGCAGATCAGTGTTTTATTAAGTCAGTAGGAGGAACAAATTCCACTACACCAGTTTTTCTTTAACCCTAAAATAGCTTTCTTTATCAAGATATCTATTTCTTTCTTTCCCCTTTCTGTTGCTCCTTCCACTTAATCATCCCATTTTCTCATGATCTCTTCCTACCTCCCCTTGCTTGATCCCCCTATAATTTCAATTTACTCAGGAGACCTCTATTTCTCCTTCCCAGGGGAATCATAGATGTCTCTCTTAAGTTCCTCCTGTTACCTAGGTGCTTGTGGACTGTGGATCATAGCACAGTTATCTTTTGCTCAATATCTAAAATATACTCATGAGTAAGGTCATACCATGTCTATCTTTCTGGGTCTGTGTTACCTCACTGAGGATGATACTCTCTAGATCCATCCATTTCCCTGCTAATTTCAGGATGCCATTTTTTTTGTGCTGAGTAGTACTATATTGTATGAATGTACTACAATTTTAAATAAATTTTTCACTTGAGGAATATCTAGGTTGTTTCTAGATTGTGGCTATTATGAATAATGCTATTATGAACATAGTTTAACTAATGCCCTAGTGGTAAGAATATGCATCCTGTGGGTATATGCCCAGTAGTGGTATTGCTGGATCATTGGGGAAATTGATTTCCAGTTTTCTGAGAAATTGCTATACTGATTTCCAAAGTGGTTATACAAGTTTACATTCCCACCAGCAGTGGAGGAGTGCTCCCATTGTTCAACATCCCCTCCAGCATAGGCTGTCATCTGTGTTTTTGATCTTGGCAATTCTGACAAGTATAAGATGGTATCTCAAAGTTGTTTTGATTTGCATTTCTCTGATGGCTAAGGATGTTGAACAATTTCTTAAATGTCTTTCATACATTTGAAATTCTTCTGTTGAGATTTGCCTACTTAGCTGTGAACCACATTTTTAAAATTGGATTTTTCGTTTGGCCTCTAGTTTCTTGAATTTTCTCTATATTTTAGAGATCAGTTCTCTGACAGATGTAGGGTAGGTACTGATCTTTCCCATTCATTATGCTTTTCTTTTGGTCTTATTGGCTGTGTCCATTGCCTTATAGAATCTTTTCAGTTTCAGGAGGTTCCATTCTTGGAAAGACTAGGAATACAGGAAAAATACCTAAACATAATAAAGGCAATATACAACAAACTAAATGGAAAGAAACTCAAAGCAGTCCCACTAAATTCAGGAAAAAGACAAGGCTGTCCACTCTCTCCATATTTATTCAATATAGTTCTTGAAGTTTTAGTTAAAGTAATAAGATAACAAAGGGAGATCAATAGCATACAAATTGGAAAGAAAGGCATCAAACTATTACTATTTGCAGGTGATATGATAATATACATAAGTGAGCCTTAAAATTCTACCAGTGAACTCCTATAGCTGATAAACATCTTCAGAAATGTAGCAGAGTACAAAATTAACTCAAAAACTCAATAGCCCTCCTATACACAAATGATAAAAGATCTGAAAAGAAATAAAAAATACTTAACCTTTTACAATAGCTACAAATATTAACGAATATCTGGGTAGCTCTAACCAAAGAAGTGACCAACCTTCAATGACAAGAACTTTAAGTCATTAAAGAAAGAAAATGAAGACGATAACACATCTCCCATGCACTTGGATAGATAGGATCAACACAGTAAAAATGGAAATATTTCCAAAAGCAATTTATAGATTTAATGCAATTCCCATCAAAATCTCAACACAATTCTTCACAAATCTGGAAAGAACAATACTCAACTTCATATGGAATAACAAAATATCCTGTTCAATAATAGAACTTTGGGAGGCATCACCATCCCTCTCTCAAGCTCTATAATAGAGCTACAGTAATCAAAATTGCTTAGTACTTGCATGAAAACAGACATGTGGATCAATGGAATCAAATTGAAGACCTCAACATTCAACCACACACCTATGAACACCTGATTTTTGACAAACAAGTCAAAAATTTAAAATGGAAAAAATAGACAGCATCTTTAGCAAATGTTGCTGGCATAACTGGATGGTGGTATATAAAAAGTGCAAATAGATCCATATCTATCACTCTGCATAAAACTCAAATTCAAGTGGATCAAAGACCTGAACATAAACTGAGTTACATAGAAAAAAGAGAAATAACCTTGAATGCATTGGCACAGGTGAACATTTTCTATATATAACACTAGTAGCACAGACACTAAGAACAACAATTAATAAATGGGACCTCCTGAAACTGATATGGGGTTCTTTACACATGAGAATTGGATGCTTTCACTTCATTCTATGCAGATAACCAAAGGTCTACAGAGAGGAAATTCCCACTCAGGAATTATGTGCCTTGTTTCTACATAGAATGAATTCAGCTCATCAATAATTTCTCGCAGAATTTACCTGAGCCACACAGTCATTATATACGAAGATAAAGAAATACTGAAATTGTCCCAGCACATCTGGTAATACACAGCTATATTGCTAGGGGATTGTATACATTTTAAATAAACAGACATTCATATGTGTGTATGCATTTTGGTATGTTATATACATATACACACATACATATATGATATTATCATATGTATGCCATGCATACTTTACCTTGAAGCTGAAGATGAAAATTATATTTGATAAGTAATTCATTTTTATTAGTAAAGTCTTATATTTGGAGGCATTGAAATTTCTGTGAGATTTTTATGAACAATGTTTTACTGGTGTAAACTAATGTATGAGACTTTACAGGATAAAAAATATAACTTGTATTTTTACATTTATATATTTATTTACTTAATGTGAACACTTGTAGGGTCATGTATGTATAGGTCAGGGGATAAACTTTACAGTTGATTCTCTCCATCTACTACATAGTTTCTGAGAATCTAATTCAGGTTGCCAGCTTTGTCAAAAAACATCACCTGCTGTGCCATCTCACTGCCGATAACTTTTATTTTTAATAAATAGCCTCTGAGAGGGAAGTAGGAGGTCTCTTGTGAAGATTTGCTCCACTTATGATGCCTTCTTAGTGTTTTTACTTCTCATTATGCTGAGAAAATTACCATATTCATACAATTGTCTATAATATGGCTGCAAAATTATGGTACTGCCTAATTTTTTTATTAGTAAAATATTTCTTTACAAATTGAATTAGAATATCTTTTCTTGTAGAAAGAATAAAGAAAGGAACTCTTAGATAAAAACATGACAAAATACTTCCAGAAGTTATTTTTTTGTTGCTGATGATGATAACTGAGTAATTATTTCTATCACAAGAGTAAGAACAATCTCCCTTGAGTTTGAGGAATCTATAATATCATCTATATACAGTTTTGAAGACTGTGTGATTGCTACTAAATCCAAGAGATATGTTGTTTCTTTTTTTTCCTCAACAATCTCTCTCCCAAAGCTCTTGGGAGATATTCACATGAGCATGAGAATATAGTATTCTTAGATTTCACTGCATCATGGTTTTCAGAGAGAATATTGAAGACAAGTGATTAAAAAAACCACCCAGAGTGAGAGAGTTCCAGCAATCCAATTTCCCAGTGCATAAAAATGTCCTGCTTTAAAAAATAATATCCATATTCATGTAAACTCTGAGTATTACAGGCATAGCACAATAATGCTACACTACAGTGGAAACAGTGAGATGTGTTTGTGTTTGCTTTCACTCCTTTTTTAGTAAAGGCACAATTTTCCTTTCTGAATTATTGATAGCAGCAGCTGCCCTCATAGAATTGTATATATGTGTGTGTGTATGTGCGTGTGAATGTTTGCCTTGAGTGTGTCAGGAAAAATGATCTGAACAACAATTTGGTATCATATTTGAAGCCTTCAACAGGAAATTCATTCTAGCCTGTGTACATCATCACATCAGAACTACAGAATGCCACTAACAATCCTTCCCACATCCTTATTTCAGTGACAGTCTAAAGTAGGGTGCTATCAAAGAACTGTTTTACATATCACATGAAATCATGACCTTGGAAGTAAAAATCCTCATAATTAGGAAAAACTATGACTTTAGAGTAAATATTATGAAGTTTTATCATAATGTACAATCATTAAAAACAAAAGTTAATAGTAAAACAATTTTTTCTAAAGTATTTTTTAACCTTTTAAAATATATTGAAAGTACTACTTCTACCATAGATAGCATAGAGGTATGTATTAAAGATTAGACTTATCTTACTTTACCTTGTTATGATAGTGTTCACTATATAACATAATTAATTTAGATATTTATTTGTATTCTAATGAGAAATAAAAGGGTATATATTTTAAGGAGTGGTAAAGGAAGGAAGGAAGGATCAGGAAGGAACTGGGTGAAATATTTTCAACTGAAATAAAATGAAAGCATGTGATATAGGCTCTTGTGCTAGTCAGTTATTCTGGGCATCTCCCGTTGTCATGTTAGAAAGAAGATTTATCACAATTAGAACAATAGGTACACCAAAGTTAGATCCAATTGATGCCATCCAGCAGTCCATTTTGGCCTCAAAGTCATTGTGATTGTCGTCCTTCACTTTCTCATTTGAGGGAATTCCAGGCCTGTGCCCCCAATGCCAACTATTGTTTCTTTTACTTAGTATTGTATCTTTGGGTGTCTCATGGATAAACAATATGAAGAAAAATGTTTCTTGTACTATCAGAACTTATAATCTTGAAAGAAATACCTTTAAAGACTAAATCTTCTAATACAGCATCACAATTACATTATATAAGTGAAAGAAATGTTTATAGAAACAGAGGGACTGGGGAAAAAGTGAATAGAGCTCAAGTTTGAGCAAGAATATTAGGGAATGACTGACCAGGGATAGAATTGTTTAGTTGGATGCATCTCTGAACTTCCTCCTATTTATTAACAAGCTGCTGTGAGGTTGTGGGATTGTAGCCTGGTTATCCTTTGCTTTATGTCTAAAATCCACTTATGGTGAGTACAATCTGGTCTATCTTTCCGGGTTTTCATTACCTGTGTTATTGGGATTTCACAGACTCTGAAATGACAGCTGAGGAACCTTCATGGAATGGATCTAAGGGTAAGTCCTTGCTGGGATATTCAGCTACACTTAGAGCCTTGAAGCATATAGCCTGCAGATAGCTAGTTGCATATCCTGTGTCTCCCATTGTCCCATACTGTTTTGGTTTACTTGCCTGTGTGGTATAGTTCAGAAAGCTGGGCTTTTTATCTAAAGTCAGTAATACCTAGCCCTCTGAGGAATTCCCACTATGCTTCCTGCCAAAGGTAGCACTGTATTTAAGCTAATATTTAATCTAAGATGGTGATTCAATAAAATGTGTCTCCTTGAACGAATGACAAGAGTATATCTGTGTCCTTTTCAAACTGCAGGCCTGAGCCTGAGTCACTGACACCAACTAGCACAGGCTGTTACATCTAAGCCCAATGAATGTAGATGACAGTTGAACAGTATGAGCAGTTTCTAGAGCCTCTTGCAGTAGGACCAGAGTTTATTCCTGGTGCATAAACTGGCTTCTTGGAGCCGGTACCCTACATGAGAACACTTTTCTCACCCTTGTTATCGAAGGTGAAGAACTAGAGGAGCACTGACATTTTGAGCAAGTCCCTAAACCCAACTTGAAACAGGTCTAAGTTTCACTGACCTAGGTTTCAGGGACTTTGAGTACAACAACATCAAAATGTCCTAGTACAGGAGACAATGGAGATAACCTAGTGCCATCTGATAGTAACTGATTAACCATAGAATGTTCCAGCACTGGAGATAGTCTATACCCAATGGGTTTGAAAAACAACGGGACAAACAGGACAATTTGATAACAGAGGAAGTCTGGAAAGTCCCTAAAACATGGGCTAATCAGAATTGTATCCATACTGAGACCCCTAATTGATTTGTAACTTTGTGGTTTTTGCTTTTAAAAACTCAGCTTGCAGAGCTGTAGGCACCTTCTCTGCCCTCCATTATAATAGTGTGCTTGATGAGGTCTTTGTATTTCTTTTCAATAAGCCATGCTTTTCCATATTAGAGAGTTCATGTCTTTGGTGGTGTCTTTGAGTTTCTTTAGACCAGGGCACAACATGGAGAGGGACTCAATACTGCCTCAACTGGATACACCAGATTGAATCGATTAACTTCTGGAATTCTTGCCCTTCTTGGGTAATGAATAGCCAGATCGGGTGGAGAGAGGCTAGGGGAGAACTGGGCAGAAGGGATGGAGGAAGAGCAGTGGTAGCTATAGAAAAATACCTTTTAAATGTTATCAGCTTTGTTGTCTTCTAGTATTCTTGTAATATTTCACACTTGCAAGTGTGGTTTGTTACAGGTATTACTATATTATGCATATACATTACTTTTGGGACTATTGTGTTTTATATATATTTTTAGTGAATTGTTCCACATATTTTAGAAACCCAAACTCCTGTTTACGTATGAGCCACTGAATGAACTCAATATACTATTTGAAATATTTCCTAGTCTTTGGACTGATAAAGCAATTGAATTAAAACCAAGAGCTTCAGAAAAGTTTTAAAAGTAGGCAATGTAAATGTTCTAACATTTTTTTTTTGGTTCATTATTTTGGGGGTAGTCTACCTAGATGTTTTTGTATTTTCAGAAGAATTTCAAATCAGCTGCATATTCTATAAAAAGTTTATTAGAAAAATCACTATAAGAATCCAGTACAAATTAAATAATTCTGACAAGCCTGGCACTTATTGATACACTAAAGCCACATGACACAGTTAAGTTGTTACCAGCTCACTTCCCACAAAGACACATTTTCCTCTTTCTTAGACTTTAAGTAACCTGAGAATAAATTTCTCAGAATCATAAAAATAATAATTTTATATCAATGTTTTCTTTGTCAATATCCATTAACAGTTTTTTCCAAGCAATTACAGAACATTCAATTAAGAACAATGTCATTTTGCTACTCATGTGACCCATAGATTAGAAGTAGGATACCCATATTTTTTAAATAGCTTAATTAAGTTACACATATGTGTGTTGGCACCCTGATTTAGGGTATTATTTAAATTAAATATGTTATACTTCTGGGCTTCTGAACTGATAGCATGAAAATTAGAATGATGATTATTTACTTCTTTGGCTTATGCAGAGCACCAGGTGGTGTATGGGATGGGCAATCATATCATTTATTGAATCCCAGCATGCAAACCCAATATGCTTTCTCTTATCCTCACAAAACTCTGTATGTACACATTTCTTTAATAGATTATTTTTCAGAACTGAGATTCAAAACGATAAACAACTTACTGAATATTATACAACTGTTAAATGATAGTGTCACTCAAATCCACATCTTCTTGACATTAAGTATGCTACATGTTCTATATTTGAACACTGTTCTTAAGAGAGGTTAGAAAGTGTTTATCCGGCCACCGGGACCTGTGCTCTCTGCGGCGTCCCAGCGCACTCTGGAGCAGGGGCAGCTGAACTCTGCACCTGGCCACACCCACAGCTCCTGCTGCTGCTGAGGGTATCTGCAAGGATCCCTACCGCGACCCCGAACTGAGTGAACTGAGCAAACTAACTGCAGGGGTCTCTGAGGGGCGGATTCGAACCCTGACCAGAG
>PVIH01023713.1:10311-24350 GCA_004025045.1 Sigmodon hispidus | reverse complement strand
TATTCATGAGGGAAATTGGTCTGTAGTTCTCCTTCTTTGTTGTGTCTTTGAGTGGCTTGGGTATTAGGGTGATTGTGGCCTCATAAAAGGAATTTGGCAATATTCCTTCAGTTTCTACTGTGTGAAATAGTTTGAGGAGTAATGGTAGTAATTCTTCTTTGAATGTCTGGTAGAATTCGGCACTGAAACCATCTGGGCCAGGGGTTTTATTTTTGGGGAGGTTTTTAATGACAGCTCCAATTTCCTTAAGGCCTGTTTAGGTAATTAATCTGATCTTCATTTAATTTTGGTAGGTGGTACCTGTCCAGAAAGCTGTCCATTTCATTGAAGTTTTCCATTTTTGTGGAATACAGATTTTCAAAATATGATCTGATAATTCTCTGTGTTTCCTGGGGGTCTGTTGTTATGTCCCCCTTTTCATTTCTGATTTTTTTTTGACTTGAACACTCTCTCTCTGTTTTTTGATTAGTTTGGCTAAGAGCTTATCTATCTTGTTAACTTTCGTAAAGAACCAACTCTTAGATTCTTTGATTCTTTGTATTGTTCTTTTTGTTTCAATTGTATTGATTTCAGTTCTAAGTTTGATTATTTCCTGCCGTCTACTCCTTCTAGGTGTGTTCACTTCTAATTGTTCTAAGGCTTTCAGCTGTGCTGTTAGGTCTCTAGTGTGCGATTTCTCAAGGTTTTTCATATAGGCATCTAGCGCTATGAATTTTCCTCTTAAGACTGCTTTCATTGTGTCCCACAAGTTTGGATATGTTGTAGATTCATTTTCATTGAATTCTAGGAAGACTTTGATTTCCTTCTTAATTTCTTCCTTGACCCAGAGATGGTTCAGCTGAGTGGTGTTTATTTTTCATGAGTTGGTAGGCTTTCTTTGGGTTTTGATGTTGTTGAACTCTAACTTTAGGCCCTGGTGGTCCAATATGTTACAAGGGATTATTTCCATTTTTTTGTATCTGTTGATATTTGCTTATGACCAATTAAGTGGTCAATTTTGGAGAAAGTTCCATGAGGAGCTGAGAAATATGTATATTCCTTTGCCTTTGGGTGGAAGGTTCTGTAGATATCTATTAAATTCATTTCCATCATAACCTCTTTTAGACTCCTTATTTCTCTGTTGAGGCTCTGTCTGGTTGATCTATCCAGGGTTGAAAGTGGGGTATTGAAGTCTCCCACTCTTAGGGTGTAAGAATTGATGTGGGATTCGAGCTTTATCAGTGTTTCTTTTACATAAGTAGGTGCCCCTATATTAGTGGCATAAATATTTAAGATTGAAATCTCCTCTTGACCAATTTTTCCTGTGATGAGTAAGTAGTGACCATCTTGGTCCTTTTTAATTGCTTTTAGCATAAAGTCTACTTCTTTTAGATATTAGAATTGCAACCCCTGCTTGTTTCTTAGGACTGATTGACTGGAAAATCTTTTCCCAACCCTTTATTCTAAGCCTGTGTCTGTCTTTGCAGTTTGAGGTGTGTTTCTTGTAGGCAACAGAAGGATGGCTTCTGTTGTTGTATCCATCTTGTTAGTGTGTGACGTTTTATAGGAGAGTTGAGACCATTGATATTAAGGGAAATTAGTGACCATTGATTCATATTTCCTGCCATTTTTGGTGGCAACTTGTTTGTATTTCCTTTCTCTATGGTATTCTTCTGTGGAATTATTGATTGTGATATCGTGGGTGTATCTGGGTTACTTAGGTTGGAGTTTTCCCTCTTATACTCTCTGTAGTGCTGAATTGGTAGATAGATATTCTTTCAGTCTGATTTTGTCCTGAAATACCTTGTTTACTCCATCTTTGGTGATTGATAATTTTTCAGGGTATAGTATTCTAGTTTGGCAGACATGCTGTTTTAGTATCTGTATAACTTCTGACCAAGCCCTTCTAGCTTTCATCGTTTCCATTGAATAGTCAGGCATTATTCTGATGGGTCTGCCTTTATATGTGAGTTGGCCCTTTTCTTTTGCAGCTCTTAAAATTTTTTCTTTGTTCTGTATGTTTTGTGGCTTAATTATGATGTGGCACACTGTCTTTTTTATGGGATCATATCTATTTCTGTGTTCTGTAAGCTTCTTGTATCTCTATAGGCATTTCCTTCTTCACGTTAGGGAAGTTTTCTTCTATGATTTTATTGAAAACTTTATCTGTGCCTTTCAGCTGGCATTCTTCTCCTTCTTCTATTTCTATTATTCTCAAATTAGGTCTTTTCATGGTGTCCCATATTTCCTGAACATTTTGAGTTTTGGCTTTTTTAGTTTTACTGTTTTCTTTGATTGATATATATATTTGAGCTACTGAGTCTTCCACTTCAGAGATTCTATCTTCCATCTCTTGAACTCCGTTTGTTACACTTGTGTCTGTGGTTCCAGTTTTTTTCTTCAGATTTTCCATTTCTATCTTTGCCTCATTTTGTGCCTTTTTTTTATTGCTCCTATTTCAGCTTTTAGTTCCTGGCATGTTTCTTTCATAGATTTGTTCATCTCTTCCAATTATTTGTTTGTATTTTCTTCTATTTCTTTAAGGCTATTTTTCATATCTTCTTTGAGAGCTTCGATGATCATCAAAAAAGGAATTTTTAGTGTTGCTTCCTTCTGTTTCCTCTTCATTGCTCAGTTCCGGTCTTGTATTTGTAAGATCGCTACTCTCTTCTGGAGTTACCATGTTGTTCTTTGTATTATGTAATTTTTTGCACTGACGTTTGTCCATGGCTTCAGTGGTTTACAATTAGATGGCTCCTGGTCAGTTGTGGCACTCGGGCTTGTGTGCCTCCTGTCACCTGTCTTGGTGCGGTCTGAGTCTGTCCTTCAGAGACTCCATAAGTTATCTTTTTGCTCAGTTCGAGGTGGAGGTGGGTAGCCGTGCAAATTCCCTCAGCAGCAGCTGTGAGTATGGTGACAGGCAGACTTTATCTGTGCCTGCTACAGAGTGTGCTGGGTCTTAGTCTGCAGACAGCACCCAGTCTCGGTAGTGGAACTGGAACTGATGGGAACTCAACTCTCCCTCCCTGGCTGGGATATAGGCGCTTGGGCCTGGTGACCCCTCCTCACCTCTGGGTGGGTTCTGAGTCTGTCCTTCAGGTACCCTCTAGTTATCTGTTTGCTCAGTTGGAGGTCGAGGTGGGTAGCTGTGCAAATTCTCTCAGCAGGAACTGTGGGTATGGTGACAGGTAGTCTTTATCTGTGCCTGCTACAGAGTGTGCTGGGACTTACTCTGCAGACAGCACCCGGTCCTGGAAGCAGAACCAGAATCAATGGGCAACAGTTTTAATTGTTTTATTGTATATAATTTAACTGTGTTTGAGGCAAAACCTTTCTATTTTATCTAGAAAAAATGAGAATGCTGTGAAATAAATTTTTGAACACTATAAAGATGTGTCACTCTACTCGCTTTAATAAAAAGGTGAATGGCCAATAGCAAAAAATGATATTTAGGCAAAGAGAACACTGAGAAAAAGGTTTGAGATTGCAGGAGATGTAGAACAAGCAGCATAAACATTAAAAAGTAAAGGCAAACAAGCACAAAAGAATGTTGATTAAAGGATATGGGCTAATTTAATTTATAAGAGCTAGCTAGAGACAAGACTAAGCTATTGGTTGAGCTTTAATCATTCATACTAACCCTCCATGTCATAATTTGTGAGCTAACTATCAGGACAGAGAGGGATTTTCTATAGGCCAGGCTATATTAAGATCCCAGTATCAGGACCAGAAGTAGTTAATGGTCTAAATGACTTTTAGATTATATGTATAGCCAGGGCTCCCCTGTGCTCCCACAACTAAAAAGAGAGGTAGCTAATACACCAATAGCTATCTGAATGACTGCGACTTTGACTAATATTTCACTAGGCTCTGAGATAAAGGTTGTAGCTTATCTTTCTCTATACCATCATCTCCCAAATAACAGAGAGAATTATTATTAATTATAAAAGCTTGTCCCAGTAGCTTTTATAATTTAAATTAACCCATTCATTTTAATCTACATTCTGTCCCATGGCTTGTTTTCTCATCTCTTAACATTGGTAATGGTGCTTTCTGGAGATTGGTAATGTGTGACATAGTTTCTGTGACTCTAGGGATATATGAGCAAACGTGTTAATCCCAAATGCAACGCCAATGACAAATACAATAAATAATCCACCCAAGCCTATTTTATTGAACTGAGTTTATTATGCTTACAGGATCATTGATGAAGAATGGGGTGACACAAATGGTGATGTACCACCACGAAAAGCATACCCTAACACAAGTGAAATCTCCATTTGTGGAGCTGTCTGCATGGTCTGCAGGCAATTTGCTTAATTGGAGGCTCTTCTCCTCAGCTATTGCTATTACCTATTGTTATATATATACCTATACAACGTTAAGAAATGAGCTTTTGAATCTGTAAGTCTTACATGTTTTATGTTTTTTCTTGAGACTTGTGAGGTTTTGTATAGTTCCCAAGTCTTAATGAGTCCAAAAAGCAACATTTCAATTCAGAGGAACCAAGTTTTTAACAGCACAACAATGGAAATCTATGAGAAGTAGAAGGTCCTCACTTCAACAACATCTTAGAAAATATTTTAATTGAGGTTAGTCTCCATGAAATATTAAATAAATATGTACATGCTCCTGATGATAGAAGACTTTAACTAACAGTATCTGGAGTGCATAAAACAGTATATGTTGAAGCCCAATATTAAGAGTGGGCTTCTGAATGGAATGCTGGAGAAGCAGAAAAAAAGTTAAGGTAGGATAATTTGGAATTGATTATGATCTATCTGTCTATCTAAATAAATAATTTTTCATGAGACCCACCATTATTTTCCATAGTAAAATATACCAATTGAAATAGTAAGTCTCATTTTTATGTGTAATTAAGAGATACTCAATATGGTTACAGTTTTAAATAGGTATAGGATGTATAATTAGTTACATTATACAGGTTCACAGGAATAAAATGAAATAGAGACCCATGGGCTTAGCTTTGGGTTTTAATTTCTGTTGAATGGGAAGTGAAGACCATAACCTTTGAGAGTCAAGAAAGGTTAAATCAGACCATAGTGGAACAGTAGGGGATGGTCCCAAAGTTAGAGACCCCTGTCTTCAGATTTCAGTAATTGTTTCACTGTATCTAGTAGTCTTCCTATAAAAAGCATTGTGGTTCCCACAGAAAACTTCATTAGTTTTCTTTGAGAACTCATGGGGTACTGGTGACCTTTCAACTATGCTTATCATTTCCTGACTTTCACGTAGACATTGGTACCTGTGTAGAATCCCTTGGGCCTCTGGGAAGTGTGTATCAACTGCTTGCAAATTTTCTGTTCAAATTCTGTGTATGCCAATTCCTGCATTTCTTCTCTTTCATGGTCCTAGAAAGAGATAAATGTTAAGTTATACTGAATATATTTATTCCTGCAGAGTATAAGGGTATACACACTGTATGAAAGGAGACTCACCTGTCTGTTCAGTGTTCTTTTTACTCTAGACTCTTGGTTTATGATGCCTGCATTTTTAGGGGACAGCAGTAATGAAAACTCCTAAGAAAGTACTTTTCTACTCACATTTCAAATACAATGTATTAGTGAGAGACATGGTAAAACCAAAGTTTGTTCACCAGCCACATGTCTGAGCCAATAATCTATTTCTATGTTCATAGCCTTATCCCATTCAAGCTCCAGCCTAGTAGTTCTCTTTTCAGGATTCTCTATATATCTCTTCTTATAAAATCATCTTCCAAATATTAGTATATGCTTTGAAATGTGAAGATGCAGAAGATACATTGAAGAATTAATGGTCTAAGAGCTGATGGGGTCTGGTCCTCTCTGTAGATACCAAGCATCAGTGGCCCTGTCTTGGGTCAATATTCTTTTGTAAATGAACAATAAACACCTCAATTAACCTGGTTTTGTTTTCTCATACTACTCACATGACACTCAGTGACTTTTTCCCATTTTTATTTTTGCAGATCACCAAGAATAAATAAGGAAGACAAAGAAGACAAGCATCAATAGCCCATTGAGAATATCCCAGAGACCATAATTTCCTGGAAAAAGTTGTGAACCCAATAAGATGCAAATCTTAGATTTCTACAGTTTGATAGATTATTTTATATTTATCTATTCATTTAATTTTATTTTTGAGACACCGTTTCTCTGTGTATAAGCCCTGGTTGTCCTAGAACTTGCTTTGTAGATCAGGCTGGCTCTGAACACACAGAGATCTGCTTGCCTCTGCTGAGATAAAAGGTGTGTGCAACCATATACAGCTAACCTACATTTATTTATTGATGGATAATTAATACAATAATCCTTTAGGACAAGAGTCATTATGGTGAACCTACTACTATTATCTTGCTAAATGAACATAGTATTAAACTGACTCTTAATGACTTAATTATTAGACTCATATATTAATGTATTTCTCAACTCTCAGGAGAGGAGCTTATGTTTATGATAAATGGTTATTAATGCAGAAAATTATTGCTGACCAAGGTGCAAAATATGAGACTATAGAATTCTTGACCTGAAATAAGGCACTTACATTACATACCCACGTCAAAACTCAGGGTCATTGTGGATTGGATGGAAAAAGAGATGACATAAAGAGGCCCTAGGACTCTATCTTCTGGACACATCAAGCTAGTTGCGTATATAAACTTCAGAAGTAGTTATGGCTATATGCACATCATCAGTTCAAGATCAATCCAGTCAACATTCCAGTATGAAGAGGGGAGGTGGACATAAAACCCATCAGTGGACAAGGAGCTATATGCAACCGATAGCTGCTTGGCAAAAGAGTTTTATTTTTGAAGTGTTTATACTAGTGAAGTTGACTATGCTCTAGTGAAACATCACACATACAAAAATATATGGGAACTTCATGGATAAAAAATTTAGATGAGTAGGTCCAGGAGGAAAACAGGCAGGGGATGAATATAAAAAAGCACATGTCTTATAATGCACAAAGAAATAATACAAACAAGATAAAAAGGAAATGAGAATCTAGTTGACGACATTGTCATCTAAAGTTTCTCACATGTAATTCTTAGAATAAATATCAGATGTGCTTCACGAAGATCACACCCCAGCCACAAAACATATGACCCCACAACATGCCCTACCTGTAATATTCACTCAAGAAATGGTGGCTCAGTGCTTATAGAAATAGTCAATCAATGACTGGCCTAATTTGAGACCCAAGCCACTAGAGGGAGCCCATGCCTGACCAAACTTGGATGATAGGCTCTAGAAACTGGATGGTTCAGAGACCTAGGTTATAACCAAACATAATTGAAACAAGTCAATGAAATGGTTCCCAATGATATTTTGCTTTACTAAGTCCCTATCTCAATTATAATTAGTAGCCTTGCTCCAGCAGCTGATGATATACAGCCAAACTTTAGGTTGAACTCAGAGAAACTAGGCAGATGAGGAGGAGGAAGAATTGGAGGGGCCTGAGGGGTCAAAGGCACTAAGAGAACAATCCACAGAATCAACTGAGCAAGTCTCATAGGGCCTCAAAGAGACTGAAGTGACCACCAAGGAGTCTGAGCTAGGCCCCCTGAATAATGCTGTTGTTATGTAGCTTGAGGTTTTGTTAGCTTTCTGACTGTGGGAACAGGTGCATTTCTAACTATTTTGCCTGCTGGTGGGACCATTACCCTCCTACTGAGTGGCTTCATTCAGGTTTGATATAAGACTTTTTTTACATAAAAGATTACTACTTATTTTTTTGAGCTTATATATTTATTCATTTATGACAGTTAAAGAAGCTATGAGTTGGAGAAGAGGAGGTGGGACTTGAAGGGAGGAGAGGAAGGGAGAAATTATCTGAATACAGTGTGTATATCTGATACTGAAACGGTTTTAGCTCAGTGTCTAAAAGCAGTGTAACTTTGACATACAAAGTCTTCCACAATTTAATTTTTTTGGAGTTGCCAGTATTGTTATTTATACGAATATTGTCTCCATTTAAGTGATACTATGAGAAATTTTTGCCTAGTCTTACTGCTTCATGTTAAGTCTTGTTCCAGTGACATCATTAGGAGGCCTGCAGATTTTTTTTAAAGGAAATGGAGGAAAGATGGATTTTGGGTTGGGGCTGATGATGGAATCTTGGAGTAGAATAGGGAGGAGAGGTTTCTGTCAAGACACATTGTATGAGAAATAAAAATAAATAAGACAAAATATATAGGATGTGCCATATGTGCAGTGAATGGTAGAATAAAAGATCCTTCCAGGATATTCTGGGGTCCATTACTCTTTGCACTAGAAAATGCCTTATGCTTTAGCTATGTGCTCCTATGACTTCATTGAATAAAATTCAGAAAGGATTGGCTTCCATAGCCTATAGGTTACTGTGTAGGGAAGGGAGGAAAGTACCAAAGCAACTCCACTATCTTCCTGTAGCTTTCATTATCCTTGGCAGATGAGGGCACCATGAATCCTTAGTTTTTATCTCTTATAGCTTAATTGCAAACAATTGTTAGTTCATAGCACTTGTGGACAAGTGCTTCAGCTTTATGCCATTGGCTGGAAACTGCAGGAAACAAGGTGAAGGTTATATGTTCAATGCCTTAACCTTGGATTCCAGTGCTCAGTTAATATGCTTTGCAGCTTCTACAACACCTTTGAACTAACAGTAAATGTCAGCAATGGGAAAAAGTAAAGTCAAGGTCATTACTTCATTGATAGTGTTTGTACAAAAATCTTCCCATTTGCTTTTTTCAGGCCTTAACTTCTCCTTCCCAGGAAAAAGCAGAACTAGAATAAGCATTTCGTTGTTCTTGGTAAAGGAGTCAAATTTCCTATCCTGTTTACTTGCAGGGGTCTTAGGTAGAGAAATGAGTAGTTACTATAGTTCTCATGTATCTCTTCTGAAACTTCTGATGCTGCAGAGTTTGAGATTCAGAGAAGGGAAGTGTTGTCACGGGAGAACAGAGCAATGATGCAGCTTTCACAACACATAAACCCACATGGTTTTAGTTCCTACATTTCTGCAATAGAGAAGAGAAATAATTTACTAACTGGTTTCAGTGTCTGGTTCTCTGCAGAAAAGGCAATTTCTTGATATATTTAGTATAGAATGAAACAGAAGAGGGAGCAAGAGGTGGTCAGTGATGCTGGAAAGTCTTTTGAGTTTGGTCATTGGCCAGTACCCACTTTACCTCTTACTTTAAATTAATTATTTTTGTAGAATGCCATTAATTGATTTGCTTGGAGAAAGTGACTCTGTCCTTTGATTTCAAGTTCTGATAAGATGACAGGAATATTCTAGGATCATCTGCGAGAGTGAGAGATCAGAAGGGCTTCTTCATCTCTGTTCTGCCCAAACTGATGCCAACCATATTCCTTTTTTTTCTTCTTCTTTATTTATTTTGTATTTATCAAGAAAAACAGCGAATTGAATTTAAAATGCTGATAAGTTAACAATAACTATAAAGAAAATAAAAATCATAAGCATGACTTATCAAGGGTAATAGTGCAAATAATTTGCTACACATAAAATTACTTTGTGTTCAGCTTTCCCTCTGAATTTTTTTTCCATCCCTGTATATCCTTATTCAAGGTCTCTTCCCCATCCCAACACATCTGGTCATTTTTCTTCTCTGCAACTGCCCATCCCCTCCCTGGGCAGGGAGCAGACAGTCCTATGGTCCCACTGACCCAATAATGCTTAGATCAGTCTCCACTTCTGGCCAAATCCAGTTCTTTCCCCCCTCCCTCAAGAGTGAGTCAGGTGTTCCTTTAGGTGGAGTGGGATATGAAGGGTCAGTCCAGGGTGTTTCTGATCCCAAGCTGTTCAGTGGTTGTGGCCAACCATATTCCTAATGAGTTTGTCTTGATCTTTTTTATATCTTCCTAGATACACAGATGTCCCAGTGTGGCTGGCCAAGCAAGATAATAATTGTTTGAGAGACTTTTTGTCTATCATTTTGTAATTTGACACCTATTCTCAAACTTCATCACTTTCAAGAAGATTTTTAAATTAAATCTCTCTTCCTCTCCATTTCATAGCTTCACTCTCTCTCAGGTATACTTTCTCCAAGCTCCAAATTTCTCACACCCATTAGGTTGATAGCCTCTTTTTTTTTTTACTAATTATTAATTATATATATTATATTACACACATATATGTATGTACTTTACTGAGTCCAATGCTGTAATATACATATTGAATGTCAGAAGTCCTTCTGTGTAGTTCCTTATGAGACTTTCTTTCTACTTACAACAGGGTGATTCTCAGATATTATTTTAAGATTTTATTAGTTGCTATATTAGGCTTTCTATTGCTTCAATGAAACACCATGACCAACAAGATAGTTGGGGAGGAAAGTTTATTTGACTTATACTTTAGCATTGTTGTTCATCACTATAGAAAGTTAGGTCAGGAATTCAAACAAAGTAGAATCCTGCAGACAGAGGCTGATGCAGAGTTCATGGAGGGAAGCTGCTTGCTGGTTTGCTTCCCATGGCTTGTTCAGTCTACTTTCCTATAGAACCAAGGGCCAGAAATCCAAGCTTGTCACCATTTACCATGGACTGGGCCTTCCTCCACTGATTACTAAATGAGAAAATGTCTTACAGGTAGATCTCAAGGAGGTATTTCCTCAGCTGAGCCTCTTTCCTCTCTATTGGTTTTATAGGTTGGGTGAAGTCAACACACAAAACCACCCAGTATATCTGATCTCTTGTCAACTTGAAACACAAACACATCTAAATGAGAAAATGTCTTACAGGTAGATCTCAAGGAGGTATTTCCTCAGCTGAGCCTCTTTCCTCTCTATTGGTTTTATAGGTTGGGTGAAGTCAACACACAAAACCACCCAGTATATCTGATCTCTTGTCAACTTGAAACACAAACACATCACTATGAAGCTACAAGCTTTCATTTCTTACTCATCCAATGTTTTTAAATTACTTTGAAAGTTCAAGTCTTTTTTTTGCTTTTTTCTCCTTTTTTTCTTTATTTATTTTGTATTTATCAAGAAAAACAGTAAAATGGATTTAAAATGCTGAGAAGTTAACAATAACTATAAAGAAGATAAAAATCATAAGCATGACTTATCAAGGATGATAATGCAAATAAGATTGCTACACATATATTTATTTACTTTGTGTTCAGCTTTCCCTGTGAATTTTTTTTCCATCCCTGTATGTCTTTATTCAAGGTCCCTTCCACCCTCCCGCCACACCAGGTCATTTTTTCTTCTCCACAACTCCCCATCCCCTCTCTGGGCAGGGAGCAGACAGTCTTATGGTCACACTGACCCAATAATGCTTAGATCAGTCTCCACTCATGGCAAACCAGTTTTGTCCCCCCTCCCTCAAGAGTGAGTCAGGTGTTCCTATAGTTGGAGTGGGATCCGAAGGGTCAGTCCAGGGTGTTTCTGATCCCAAGCTGTTCAGTGGTTGTGGTTTGCAGCTTGGGCATGCTTGGCTTCTTTTCTTGTTTGTTAGTTTAGAGTCCACTAATGAGTAAGTACATCCCCTGCTTATCTTTCTGAGTTTGTGATACCTCGCTCAGGAGGATATTCTCCAAATCCATCCATTTGCCTGCAAATTTTAGGATATCATTTTTTCTTACTGCTGAGTAGTATTCCATTGTGTAGAAATTTCAAGTCTTAACAAATGAAAACACATTAAACTTTCAGTTCCTTTAAAATAGACAGTCTCTTTAAAAATTCAGTTTTTTAAAATTCAGAGTATCCCAACTGTGAGCTTCAGTAAAATATGTTCTTATTTTAAGGGGAAAGAATCAGAGCACTGTTACAATCAAACCAAATCAAAATAAAATTTCAATTGTCCAGTATCTGGGATCCACCAATAATCTTGTGGACTTTTTCAAAGGGCTCAGGTAACTTCTCCAGCTCTGCTCTCTGCAGTTCTCACAGCTCATCTAGGCCTTGGCTGGCTTTGGTCCACCACTCAGCTGCTGTTCTCAGTGGTCATCCCTTGGTACAGGAGTCTCTAAAATGTTGGGGATGTGTGCTGAAACTAAGCTGTACTTTCAGCACTAGGTCTCATAGGCTCTCCCCAAGTTGTAAAACCTCAAGTACTTTACATGGCCCCTTAAACCCTGGACTCTTACCTGCTACTGAGACTGCACCTTCACCAATGGCCTCTCCTTGTTTCTCATAATGTCAAGTTTCAGCTGCTGTCCATGACCCCTTCATGCCTTCATAACTAGTACCACCTAGGTGACTCTTACCCATTACCAAGTGTGGCTGCCAGCAGGATATACAACCTTGGCTACCTCTGGAACACAGGTTCTCTGTGCTCACAGGAATTATTTCCCAAAATATTTTATTAGTGATGCTGATCTCTTCATAATCACTACCAATTTCTTAGCTTTATCTGACCAGCATAAATTGTCCTAATAAAGGTTTTGAGGCAGTAGGTCTGGTATCTTGTTAATCAGGGCTGATTCTTGAGCACCAGCTAACAAGAACCAAGGGACCTTAATTAAAAATAACAATTTATAAATGATAATCTTTAAACTTCCAGGCTCAATCTTCTTATGGCTTTCAACATTCTTATCTTCCAAGTTCCTATAAGACATTTTACTGAAAACTTGAGATTCAGTGAGTCTTCTAACCCAAATTTACAAAGTCCTTCTACTTTTCTCCCCAAACAGGGTCAGGTCTGTCTCACCAATATCCGATTATGCCAGTTCCAATTTCTTTCTCAGTGTTTTTATTGCTGCATTGAGACACCATGACAGCATTCATAACATCCTCTTTTACAAGTTAATTTTAGGCTAGTTTGAGCCAATTATAACCCTTGACAGGGTAGGAGAATTAGTAGTAAGTGTGTGTAATAGGAAATATCAACTTGCATTCTGTAAAGTTCAAGTTTCTATAAAGCAAACCTCATTCAGAATCACGGATGTTGTCCCCTCTAAATATGCTGATGACTCAGTGTCATGACTCTACTTCTGTTGCCAATTCTTTCCCTGGTTGTCAATTTTGTCCTTTATGTAAATCACTATATTGTTTTTCCAATCACTATCATAACAAGTTACCACAATGTGATTCTTTTTATTTATTTATTTATTTATTTATTTTTTCTTTATTTTGTATTTATCAAAAAAACAGTAAAAAGAATTTAAAAAAAATGCTGAAGAGTTAACAATACCTATAGAGAGGATAATAATCATAAGGAAGGCTTATCAAGGGTAGAAATTCAAATAAGATTACTACACATATATTTTCTTTGTGTTCAGCTTTCCCTTTGAATTTTTTTTCCATCCCTGTATATCCTTATTGAAGGTCTCTTCACCCTCCCACCACATCTGATCATTTTTCTTCTCTGCCACTCCCCATCCACTCCGTTGGCAGAGAGCAGACAGTCCTATGGTCACACTGGCCCAACAATGCTTGGATCAGTCTTCACTCCCGGCCAAATCCAGTTTTGTCCCCCCTCCCTCAAGAGTGAGTCAGGTGTTCCTATAGATGGACTGGGATTTGAAGGGTCAGTCCAGGGTGTTTCTGATCCCAAGCTATTCAGTGGTTGTGGTTTGCTGCTTAGGCATGTTTGGCTTTTTTTTCTTGTTTGTTTGTTTAGAGACCACTAGTGAGTGGGTACATCCCCTGCTTATCTCTCTGAGTTTGTGAGACTTCGCTCAGGAGGATATTCTCCAAATCCATCCATTTGCCTGCAAATTTTAGGATATCATTTTTTCTTACTGCTGCGTAGTATTCCATTGTGTAGATGTACCACAGTTTGTTAATCCATTCTTCAGTTGAGGGACATCTAGGTTGATTCCAGGTTCTTGCTATTACAAATAATGCTGCTATGAACATAGTTGAGCTAATACCTTTGGAGTGTGAATGTGCCTCTTTAGGGTATACACCCATAAGTGGTATTGCTGGGTCCTTGGGGAGATTGATTCTCAATTTTCTGAGAAACCTCCATACTGCATTCCAAAGTGGCTGAACAAGCTTACACTCCCACCAACAATGGAGGAGTGTTCCCCTTGCTCCGCATCCTCTCCAGCATAGGCTGTCATCTGTACCTTTTATCTTAGCCAATCTAACAGGTGTTAGGTGGTATCTC
>PVIH01023713.1:0-10211 GCA_004025045.1 Sigmodon hispidus | reverse complement strand
AAAGAACACTTTTTCAGGTGCCTTTCAGCCATTCGTAGTTCCTCTGCTGAGAATTCCCTTTTTAGATCTGAACCCCATTACAAGAAGCTTACAGAACACCAAATAGATATGATCCCAAAAAAAAGTCAGCGCACCACTTTTTTTTAAACTGAGAAATTCTACATTGTGTAAACCTATCACATTTTCTTTATCCATTCTTCTACTGAGGACATCTAGGTAGTTTCCAATTTCAGTGTATACAAATATAAACATGGCAGAGAAAATGTCCTTTGGAAAGTATAGAATTTATTTATTTATTTATTTATTTATTTTGGGTATATAGCCTAAATAGGTATAGCTGTTTCTTGAGGTAGATTGATTTCCAATTTTCTGAGGAACTGCCATATTAATTTTTGTAAGGACTGTACAACTCTTTACTCCCACCAACAAATTATATTTCAATGTCTCTTAAACTTATTTTAACTTTTAAGTGAGTTTCTTTTCTGAAACTGTCACTAGATAACTATTTCATCTTCAAATTCCTCAGAGACCCAAGAAGGAAATATTATTAAGCAAAAAGCAACTTCCAAAAATGTAAGAATTGAAACAGCTGGCTGCCTCGAATGTCACCCAAAGCTCTTCTGTGTTATTGAAGCATCCATCTTTGGCCTACATGCTTACTATGTCTGATAGACTTCTATGGGCAGCAGGATATTCCCAAAGTCCTTTCTACCTTGTCTTGGCAAGGTTCAGCAATTCTTTTTGTATTTCTCCTGCTTGTCCATTTTTGAATATAATATTGTTAACAGTCAAGGTAAGAGTACTTTCTTGCCCAGGGGCTAACTTTTTGTCACAAAGAAGGTCAACTCATATGGAGGAGTTTCCTTGATGTCCGTAATCTTCTCTGAAGTGGATTGGTGCTGCCAGGATCAGATGTCCTACTGTCAAAAAAATAATAACCTATATTTTTGAAATATTTTAGATATTATATTCTTTGGATCTCTGAAGTGCTTGAAGAAGATCTGTCCATCAAAAATATATTTGATCTTGAAAACATCTAATATGACTGTAAGTTTGATTGTAATGTCTAACTACTAACTTGCATTTCTTTATATTCTAATTAGTTGGTAATAATAACTTTCTTGGACTAACAATTTGTATTATATTGTATAATACCTTGAACAAACAGGAATATATGCACAGTGACAAAATCAATCCCAACCTTATATCAATATACACAATATACAAAAAAATCAAATCCAATGTAAAATATTTAAAGCTAATAATTTCTTTTTTAAAGTAGATTCAATAATTTGCCTTTATATCCTATCATATATGTATCCCTTTTTCTTCTTTTTTAAAAGAAGAACTCTAAGTCTAATCTCTCTTGTTTAGCATATTTGTAACCATAACCAATAACAATTTTTAACCAGTTACCCTAAACAATGATAATCATCCATAACCCATTGAAAAACCAAAAACCACTCACCCCACCTCTTATGAATGTGGGCATCATGTTCTTAAATTTACTTCAAGCTGTCTGGGGGTGGTGGTGATCTTTAGGGGGTCTTGAAAAGTGTTATTGATTGTCAAGTCCTGAAATATGTAGCTGTATTATTTGTAATCCAGTCTCTGCATAACAGGAAAATGCACAGCTTGTCTCAAGTCCTGGGTAGAGAGAAGTCTGTGAAGCTGGTTCATCTAAGCTAGCCACCTCAAATAGGTCCTGAGGAGTTTGTAGTCCAAATCCGATCTTTGATTGGTGTTTGTCAGCCTGATGTCTTTGTCATAGTCCATGTGATATCCTCATTGTGGGGTTCCATCTTCCTTTTGGATACTTCCAGTTCACAATTAGGCATTTTCATGGATCACTGCAAAAAACTGATAAAAGACTAAAACCTAACACAGTATACAGAAAGCTAAATGCATACATTGTTATTTGGAATAGGATTAGTAACAATTGAACTGCCCCTGCTTTTTAGTCATTCTTTTGTCCCATATCAGGTGGCTCTTCTGATATGATACAGAGATTTTGCCTTTTCCTTTAACAAATATGCTTGAGTTTAGAGAAGGAGAAAGCCACACTCCAGCTCCAAAACCAGCTTTAATTTATAATCTAACTGGGATTTCAACTTATCTTGTAAGTAAAGATAGAGGTTAAGAAGAAAGATTTTACCACATAGAACATATTGGTACAAATAGATGCAATATCCTTTTGCTTCTGAATTTTACTGGATAGCCTCCCTTCTGTTATAAATATCTAGATGTCCAAGGTCTTTTAACTTCTTGAAGATGGTTATTTCTGTTTTTTTTTTGTAAAGTCAAAAACAAAAACCTTCTCCAGCCCTTTGTTTTTTCTTATAAATTAAAGAATTGTAGTATGGATAGATGAGCAATCAGTTTTTATTTTCATGAAGTTTCTCTGGTTTAAATTGAATCTTTATTAATTTTGATGGCACTCATAGTTTTTCTTCACTTGTGGAAACAAAAGTAAAACCCTTCCCTAAACCTAACTTTGGGAAGTTTCCTTTTTAATTTTTATCAGTTTTGATTTGTAGTTTCTTAGGTTTTTTTCTCTTCTATGAGTATTCTATTATCTAGAGCAATAGATTTTTTTTTATAATAGGCATTATGTTTTTTGATAACTGTGGAAAGGGGTATCTTCAGAGATGACAGGAACATCCTTTAACTGGATATGATATGGGGACTTTATGGGCTGTGGAGACTTTCAAAGGCTATCTCAGGATGTTTTCTAAAGGCAAAATGTTTCCTTGTCTGTCCCTTGTTGACCAACATTCATTAGTCCAATGTCTACCTTTTCCACACCTCTTGCATACTGCAGGAAGGAGGGGTGATATCTTGGCATTATTTCTAACAAAGGCACTGTTTCTGGGAACACCTTGATTACAATTTCTGTGTATATAACCTTCCCTTCCACAATTATAGCATTTAACATTTTACCTTTTACTTATACCTCTAGAAATGACCTCTCCTACCCAATTATCACCACCTTCAAAAAATTTGCATTAATTGTTTTACGAATCCAGTCCTCTATGGACAATGACCTTGCTTTTAATGGTTTATTTTTTGCATTGTGTATTAGCGTTCTCAAATGTCAGGGATTCGATTATTATTTGCCTTGCTTCTGATTCTGGTACCATTCTACTTTTTTCTTTCTTCTTTTTCTTTTTTTATTATTATGAATAAAGAAGTCACATTTTCTATCCTTGTATATTCTTATTCAAGGATTCTTCCCCTTCCCACCACATCAGTTTATTCTCACTTTTCCACATTTTCCCATGCCTCCATGGGCAGGTGGTCCCAAGGTCTCACAGTACCAATATTGCTTGGTTCAGCCTCCACTTCTGGCAAATCTAGTTTTCTCCCCCCAAAATCAAGACTGAGTCAGGTGTTCCTCTAGGGGGAACGAGATCCAATGAGTCAGTCCAAGGTGTTTCTGATCACAAGCTGTTCAGTGGTTGTGGTTTGCAGCTTGACCATGCTTTGCTTTTCGTTGTTGTTGTTTAGAGTCCACTAATGAGTGAGTACATCTTCTGCTTATCTTTCTGGGTTTGTGATACCTCGCTCAGGAGGATATTCTCCAAATCCATCTATTTACCTGCAAATTTTAGGATATCATTTTTTTTCTTACTGCTGAGTAGTACTCCATTGTGTAGATGTACTACAGTTTGTCAATCCATTCTTCAGTTGACTGGCATCTAGGTTGTTTCCAGATTCTTGCTATTACAAATAATGCTGCTATGAACATAGTTGAGCTACTGCCATTGGAGTGTAACTGTGCATCTTTAGGATATACACCCAGAAGTGGTATTGCTGGGTCCTTGGGGAGATTGATTCTCAGTTTTCTGAGAAACCTCCATACTGCATTCCAGAGTGGCTGAGCAAGCTTGCACTCCCACCAACAATGGAGGAGTGTTCCCCTTGCTCCACATCCTCTCCAACACAGGCTGTTATCTGTGTCTTTTATCTTAGCCAATCTGACAGGTGTCAGGTGGTATCTCAAAGTTGTTTTGATTTGCATTTCTCTGATGGCTAAGGATGATGAACACTTTTTCAGGTGCCTTTCAGCCATTCATACTTCTTCTGCTGAGAATTCCCTTTTTGGATCTGAACCCCATTTTTTAATTGGGTTATTCAAGGTTTTGGGCTCTAGATTCTGGAGTTCTTTATATATCTTAGAGATCAGTCCTCTATCACTTGTAGGGTTGGGGAAAATCGTTTCCCATTCTGAAGGCTGTCGTTTTGTCCTATTAACAGTGTCCTTGGCTTTACAGAAGCTTCTCAGCTTCATAAGATCCCACTTATTGATTGTTAATCTTAGCGCCTGTGTCACTGGTGTTATATTTAGTAAGTGGCCACCTGTGCCAATTTGTAGAAGTTTATTTCCCACTTTCTTTTCTATGAAGTTCAAAGTGGCTGGGTTTATGTTGAGGTCTTTGATCCACTTGGATTTGAGTTTTGTGCAGGATGACAGGCTTGGATATATTTGCATTTTTCTATACACTACCATCCAGCTATTCCAACACCATTTCTTAAAGATACTATCTTTTCCCATTGAATATTTTGGGCCCCTTTGTCAAAGATCAGGTGTTCATAGATTTTTGGGTTAATGTCTGGATCCTCAATTCTATTCCATTGATACACAAGTCTGTTTTAATGCCAGTACCAGGCTGTTTTTATTACTGTAGCTCTATAGTATAACTTGAAGTCAGGGATGGTGATGCCTCCTGAGGATCTTTTTTTGAGCAAAATTTTTTGGCAATCCTGACCTTCCTATTATTCCAGATGAAATTTAGTATTGTTCTTTCAAGGTCCAAAAAATATTGTGTTGGGATTCTGATGGGCAGTGCATTGAACCTGTAGATTGCTTTTGGTAGAACTGCCATTTTTACTATGTTGATCCTACCTATCCAGAAACAAGGGAGAGCTTTCCATTTTCTTATATCCTCTTCAATTTCTTTCTTCAGTGATTTAAAATTTTTGTCAAATAGGTCTGTTACTTCTTTGGTTATAGTTAGTTCAAGGTATTTAATGCTTTTTGCAGCTATTATAAAGGGTAATGTTTTCCTTATTTCTTTTTCAGCCCTTTTATCTTTAGTGTATAGGAGGGCTACTGATTTCTTTGAG
Organism: Sigmodon hispidus; assembly: GCA_004025045.1. Classification (NCBI taxonomy): domain Eukaryota; kingdom Metazoa; phylum Chordata; class Mammalia; order Rodentia; family Cricetidae; genus Sigmodon; species Sigmodon hispidus. Next base: position 5,084 of record PVIH01023713.1, on the reverse strand, counting down.
TTAATCTTGTATCCTGCTACATTGCTGAAGGTGTTTATCAGCTGTAGAAGTTCCTTGGAAGAATTTTGTGGGTCAAAATTATGTATACAATCATACCATCTGCAAATAGAGATAGCTTCACTTCTTCTTTTCCAATTTGTATTCCCTTAGTCTCCTTTCATTCTCTTATTGCTTTAACTAAAACTTCGAGAATTATATTAAGGTTTTCCTTTCATTAAAAATCTTATTATTAATTTTTATTCATATATGTGTGTTTAAATATACACTAAAAAGAGAATGCTATCTTTTATCTTATAGGTTGTTTGCATATATATTATGGCTTCCAATTTAGTGTTTTTATGGAATTTTTGAGTATGTGAACAAGCAAGTTTCTATTTCTTGAGCCTTCTCTTAGCCCTTTCCCTCATTTGTTCTGTTCAATTCTGATATCTTAGTATTTGTTTTTATATTTATTATGCTATGTTATGTTTAATTCTTCTTTCTTAGAAGCCTGTTTGTTTTCTGAGCTACACAAAGGAGTGGATGTGAATGGAAGGGGAGCTGGGGATAATATAGAAGGAGTAGAGAGAGGAGAAACTGTGAGGGGGAAAATCTGTTTTCAATACAATGAAAAAAAGAAGAGTTCTTGTGGTTGTTCCAGTCAAATGGGTGAACAGAGGATTTTTCTGGTTGTATGGTATACAATCTCAAGATTCCAGGGTGATTGTACTGAAAAATCTGTTCAGTGATATGTCCTTTCTGATTCTGATCATCCTTTTGTTAGTTTGTCTTTGTTCCTTTGTTTGTCTTGTGACCTTTGGTCTCATTACCTCCTTCTATAAGCATAGCTATTTTTGAAGTTTGGTGCCTTGTCCCTGTCACTCATAGCTTCTCTTGCCTCCTGCTTCCCCTGTAAATAAATGGGTTCTGAGAATACAGTGCAGATTTCCTGTGGCTGTTTCTTTTAGACCTTTTTGAACCTCTGTAGTGGAATCTGGGTATTTCCTGGTTAAAGCTGAGTGCTCCCTGGCTGCAACTGTGGTCTCTGCTGGATCGGTACTCTCTCTCCTTGCTTATTTTTTCTGCAGTCTTCTTCCTTTGTTTAGCTAACAAAATTAGCATTTTCCATCCTTATCAGTCATTGAATTTCAAGTTTATTTTCTCAGAGATCGTAGGAATATAGTATAAGTTTCATCCACTATTTATTGTAAAGTAATATATATATTTTATTTTTTAATAAAGTCTCATTTTTTATCCATGCATCCCCTTGTTCAAACTCCCTTCCCCGTCCCACCTGTCTCAGTCACTCTCTCTTCTCTCCATCTCCTTATCTCTTCCTCAGTAAGGGCAGGAGGTCTCTTTGTTTATATCTGTGCTCCATTTTTAATTGGGTTATTGGTTTTCTTTTTATATATTTTTAAATAATTAAATTTTCTGTAAATTTCATATACTTTTCTATGAATATTTTGTTATATACCTGAGTTTCATGTGCTATTGTTAACATATTATTTAAAATAATTTTAAAATTTATTAGTAAGAATAGAAAATAAGTTTTTTTGAACTTGGGACTTATTCATAAGAGAAAAATAGATATATCTAGTAAATAAAGTTACTCATACAAAATTAGCTGACAATATTTTATTTAAAACCCGAGTTTCTCACATATTATAGTTACTAAAAATATGTTAATATGTTATTAGTATAGCCTAATAGTAAATATAACCTTGATCAGAAACTCTAAAACAAGAGTGATGCTTTGAGTAATTGTGATATAATTTCATTTCTTTGTACCACACAGAGAAGCAACTCCAGGACAACCTCAGTTTATCTTACATTCTACCATTACAGTAACTAGGTTCATCTTTAAAGAAAGGTCTAGAACAGAAATCACTGACAAGATCTGTGAAGCACTATCTATGATGAAGAGGATAGGACATTTATTCAAACCCTATCATGTGCCAAGCATTCCGAAAAATAATCACATAGTTGTACCAAACACATCTCTGACTCCATGCTACCCCTTGAGGTGTAGAAGCCATCTGCAATGCCTTTGCCATCAAGTGTGATAGAAATAGTGGGTGCATTATCTTTATTTGCAAATTCAAGCTCTACTTATATCTTAAAATACTCATTGATAGTAACTCTAAATGAAAAGCACAAGTGTTTTCTTTGTATGTCATTGTATAATGCTAAAGTTCTTATTTCTGGAATTTAATTATTCACAAATATTAGCAATGGGTTTAAACGGGTAATAGTAAATAATTGTCATTATGCTGTGTCATGATTGCTTTATTTAGTGCCATGTTGGGAAATCACTTTCTGTCCATACATTAGGATCTGTTTCACTTTTGTGAAAGCTTAGGATCATTACATAAAATACACGTAGTATAATTTATTCATACAATTCTCTGTTCTAGTACATCTAGACTTAATTTATTTCAACATTGAAATTCATGACCTTAAAGCTTTTGTTTAATTCTAAAGTATATTAGCGGATTAATTTCTTAGATATATGATTCAATGATTGTATGAAAAAGGATATAATTTTTTGTACCTTTTATCCTGGCCATCCACTATCATCACTTATGTGAAATTCCACTTTTTCCAAATATTAAATTACTTTAAAAAAATCTCTGACAAAACATAAGACAAGGAACCTTAAAAAATGTCATTGAATTTGTTTTCTGTCGGCACCTGATGCTTAAGGAGTAATTTGTTTCCTCAGAAAGACTTCCTTGCAGAAAATGGGATATTTGTTTAAACAGTATGTTTGGGAAACAACTGACCTTTAACTAGAGAGCAGTCCATGCAGACAGGTCCAGAATGATGTTTCCTTGCTTCAGAAGACTGGGCAATCACAACTCTCATGATGAGATCACCTGCTAAGATTAAGTACCTGCTCAATTATTTTCCGTGTATATCATAAACACTGAGTACTTGAGGGACTTTCTTTTTTTTTTTTCTTTATTTATTTTGTATTTATCAAGAAAAACAGTAAAATGAATTTAAAATGCTGAGAAGTTAACAATAACTATAAAGAAGATAAAAATCATAAGCATGACTTATCAAGGGTGATAATGCAAATAAGATTGCTACACATATATTTACTTTGTGTTCAGCTTTCCCTCTGATTTTTTTTTTCTATCCCTATATATCCTTATGCAAGGTCCCTTCCCCCTCCCGCCACATCAGGTCATTTTTTTCTTCTCCACAACTCCCCATCCCCTCCCTGGGCAGCCAGCAGACAGTCCCATGGTCCCACTGATCCAATAATGCTTGGATCAGTCTCCACTCCTGGCAAATCCAGTTTTTTCCCCCCCTTCCAAGAGTGAGTCAGTTGTTCCCATAGTTGGAGTGGGATGTGAAGGATCAGTCCAGGGTGTCTCTGATCCCAAGCTGTTCAGTGGTTGCTTGGGAATGCTTGGCTTTTTTTCTTGTTTGTTTGTTTAGAGACCACTAATGAGTGAGTACATCCCCTGCTTATCATTCTGGGTTTGTGATACCTCGCTCAGGAGGATATTCTCCAAATCCATCCATTTGCCTGTGAATTTTAGGATATCATTTTTTCTTACTGCTGAGTAGTATTCCATTGTGTATATGTACCACACTTTGTTAATCCATTCTTCAGTTGAGGGACATCTAGGTTGTTTCCAGGTTCTTGCTATTACAAATAATGCTGCTGTGAACATAGTTGAGCTAATACCTTTGGAGTGTGAATGTGCCTCTTTAGGATATACACCCAGAAGTGGTATTGCTGAGTCCTTGGGGAGATTGATTCTTAATTTTCTGAGAAATCGCCATATTGTATTCCAAAGTGGCTGAACAAGCTTACACTCCCACCAACAATGGAGGAGTGTTCCCCTTGCTCCACATCCTCTCCAACATAGGCTGTCATCTGTGCCTTTTATCTTAGCCAGTCTAACAGGTGTTAGGTGGTATCTCAAAGTTGTTTTGATTTGCATTTCTCTGATGGCTAAAGATGAAGAGTATTTTTTCAGGTGCCTGTCAGCCATTCGTAGTTCCTCTGCTGAGAATTCCCTTTTTATATCTGTACTCCATTTTTTGATTGGGTTATTAAACGTTTTGGGCTCTAAATTCTTGAGCTCTTTATATATCTTACAGATCAGTCCTCTATCATTTGTAGGGTTGGTGAAAATCTTTTCCCATTCTGTAGGCTGTCAGTTTGTCCTATTGACAGTGTCCTTGGCTTTGAGAAGCTTCCTAGGTTCAGGAGATCACACTTATTGATTGTTGGTCTTAGTGCCTGTGCCACCGGTGTTATATTTAGGAAATGGTCGCCTGTGCCAATTTCTAGAAGTGTATTTCCCACTTTCTTTTCTATCAAGTTCCAAGTGGCTGGGTTTATGTTGAGGTCTTTGATCCACTTGGATTTGAGTTTTGTGTAGGGTGACAGGCTCGGATCTATTTGCATTTTTCTACACACTTCCATCCAGCTATGCCAACATCATTTGCTAAATATACTATCTTTTTTCCATTGAGTATTTTGGGCCTCTTTGTAAAAGATCAGGTGTTCATAGGTTTTTGGGTTAATGTCTGGATCCTCGATTCTATTCCATTGGTCCACAAGTCTGTTTTTATGCCAGTCACAGGCTGTTTTTATTACTATAGCTCTATAGTATAGCTTGAAGTCAGGGATGGTGATACCTCCTGAGGTTTTTTGTTGAGTAAAATTGTTTTGGCAATCCTGGCTTTCCTGTTATTCCAAATGAAATTTAGTATTGTTCTTTCAAGGTCCAAAAAATATTGTGTTGGGATTTTGATGGGCAGTGCATTGAATCTGTAGATTGTCTTTGGGAGAATTGCCATTTTTACTATTTTGATCCTACCTATCCAGGATCATGGGAGAGCTTTCCATTTTCTGATATCCTCTTCAATTTCCTTCTTTAGTGATTTAAAATTTTTGTCAAATAGGTCTGTTACTTCTTTGGTTATAGTTACTCCAAGGTATTTAATACTATTTGCAGCTATTATGAATGGTAATGTTTCCCTTATTTCTTTTTCAGCTCTTCTATCTTTAGTGTATAGAAGGGCTACTGATTTCTTTGAGTTAATCTTGTATCCTGCTACATTGCTGAAGGTGTTTA